>KZ872533.1:4738-16467 GCA_003456935.1 Machilis hrabei
CCGAAGTGATTCCGTGAAGAGTTACAGCATGGGATCCATTTGTGTAATATCCAAAATATAACTTTTAAGCAATCTTTATATTTTACCATATTTGATTCATACTGATGTCCTCATGACTCCTGAGCTCTACTATGATCTAATATACTCCATTTATAAGCAGGTGAGCCTATGTGTTATAATTAAACAAACTGGTTTAAGGACGAGTTTTGCCGACCTTCTGGTTTAGTGGTTAGCGTATCCGAGTTTTTGACCAGGTGTCATGGGTTTGAATACCGCGTAAGGCGTGGATATGTGTGATGTCCGTTCATCTACACTGATAAAAAATAACCATTGTTAACCGTCCTGAAAATGACCTCTCTAGTGTCGGGTAGACGTTAAACACCACACATCATCATCACCATCATCATCATCATCATCATCAAGAACGAGTTTTAAGAGCATTCTCGTGCTTCAAACTTTCCTAAAAGCTACACGCGTACGAGTAGGAGTATAAATAAGTCCATTTGCAGTCGCTCTATACTTTTTATTAACGAGTCTGTAGTACGTATATTTGAAACCGAAATATCAGTAATTATGAAATTGAGTTTCTCTAATAAATATTATAGCTATTAGTCAATCATTGTCAAAAACATCCAAGTTAGAATGAAAACAAATTTGGTTGTTCTGCATTGTATGAACTGATTAAGACTAATTAAACATACATGATTTGGATCCCAAACCTTGGGTTATTGAAAATACTGCTGCTGTAAGGGTTCTATTATTATGAAGCTGTGAACATCGATATAACATTTTCCGAGCAAACCAACGATTGAACAGCGTTTTCCTACAGCGTTTAAGGGTTCACTTACCTTTTATTAATTGGAAATATCTGCATATCCGTTTTCTATTTATGTGGAGTGTACATAATTAAAGAACTAAAAATCAATTGTAATTGCAAACGAAGCAATTATGGTAAGCGATTAATTAAATTTGGGTGCCATATTCGGCTGTAGAAAACGTTGTGCATTTTGTTGAATCGAGCAGAGCCAGAACGCATAACGATTTTTCAGGTCTCGCGCATGGTGACAAATTATTTTCATCTCCAATATCGTGGCACACACGTACCGGCTGGCTCCAACGAATAAGCCCAGCAGTGAAATATGGAATTGTTTATCATGGCATGCATTGAAGAAAGGAATAAAAAGACCAGAGCGAGTGAGGGAGGTGATTTGATCACTTCAGTATCTGTTCTACCTCAAGCCCCGTTCTTCAGTATTACTGCTCTGTGTAATGCTATTTTATCGATAGCGAAATCGCATTAAATTTTAACAAACAAACCTAAATAGGATTCACATTAATCACGAGATTTTCTTTTTATACCGCTCTGAACTAGTTTGAAAACTACAAAGCAAAAATGCTGGGAACACAACTTATTTGGTGCTGCTAGAAAATTCGTTTTGTTATTTTGTTCTTCAATCCCTCCTACTTTTTCCTTTTTACCTTTGNGAGTACGAAATGGAATCTCTTATTTTATTGTACGCAGGAGATCTTTGAAGTATTACATCTTTTTTTCCCATCTCTCATTCCCTATGTTTTTATATTTTTTTAAGGAATATTCAAAGTTAGGTGGCAGTGTACAAAATCATATGGGCATTATAGTAAAACTAACGAAAATAGTATTTATAATAGCACGTTGAAGCTTGAGATTCGCGCTACTCAGGCTCTATGGGTTGACCCAGAGTTTCTTAAAAGTTTCTAGATTTAGTATTAAAGCACAGCAAGGTAAAAACGGCTTAAGTAGCACTGTTGTACAATATATATAACACATTAAGGGGTCCGTCTACACTCGGCCTTTCCACAGCAGNGACAACAAGGTCACGGCATACTNTAGGCGTTAGAGGCAAAGCAGTTATCAGATATTAGCTATAATTCGTATGGTAACCATATATTTTTTTACACCAATATTCTCAGGAAATTGTAATCTTTCCTAATCCTAGTCTGGTTGTTGTAATTCTACAAATTATCACTTTTAAAACACCATGAAAGCTCACTATTTTTGGCAAAACAGTCAAAATGAAACTTTTTTTTTTAAATACAAGATATAGATTATGTGACATGAAAGTACGATTGAGACATAAATACCTAGGTATATCCTTGACCTAACTGTTTGTTATAACAATATCATGAAAAAGCGAGTATTTCTTTTAAATGTTTGATAAAGAGCACAACGTCTGCAAGGCGTATCTGCCAACATGTAGACGGCCCCCTTAAGTGCTTCAATTCCGGGGGTGACTAATTAGAAAAAGTATATTAATGTAATAACTCAATTTTTGCTGTAATTATATATTGTTTGACTTATTACTTTTTTTTGTTAGCTGACTGGTCCTATATTGTGCTCTATAGACTGCGATGAGAAAAACAAATCAGCTCGTTTTTATGTGTTGCTAGAGGAACTGCCCGTCTTTCGTACGGGATACAATTCCACTATTTTAGTCCTTTTCAGCACTTGGGAAAACTTAATAACGTCTAAATGGACTTACCGATCCTTCCCTATGTCCGGATGTTTTCAGTTGGTATGATACTATTGTTGGGATTACAAGGATAAATGATGATAACACACGAGTGTAATAAAGGACATTCGTCCATGTTTATTCATCCATAGATACAGCAAAGAAGCTAAACAAAACAAAGGGACGAAGTACACACATAATATATGTTACCTCCATGAGCAGATGGCGCTAGCTTACTCCTATATTACCATTACTAACACTCCCCCTTAAGCTAGCGACCAAACGAACATGAAAAGATTACACTTTCATCTTCTTTACATTTTTCATGTTGTGGTCCACTTAAACCTTTTGTTAAAACATCTGCCACCATTTTCTCAGTTGACATATACATCATATTTACTTCCCACTGAACTGTACGTTATGTAATCTGGAAAGTCTTTTCTTTGACGCATTCTAATGGGATATCTATGCTTGTGTTTCTTCTTCAGACACCGATACTTCTTCAATATTTACATCAACCTTAGGATCAACAACTGCTCTAAGATAATATGCTCTTTATTTTCGTTAGTTANATTATCAACATTGTACTCCCCCTCAACGAATACAACATTTCTAGCACGAACAACTTTCTTCGTTTNTGGATTGTACAAACGATAACCTTTGGACAATTCACAGTACCCAACCATGATGTCTTTACAACTTTTAGGATCCAATTTGCCTCTGAGTTCTTTAGGAATGTGAACAAAAGCCCTACTTCCAAAAACTCTCAAGTGTTCAAGACTTTGTGCCTGGCCAGTCCACAGCTCTTCTGGGATTCGCCCTGATAATTTCTCACGTGGAGATCTGTTTTTGAGATACACTGCAGTATTGCATGCCTCGGCCCAGAGTATTTTCGAACATCCTGCTTCTTGCATCATAGTCCGAGCCCTCTCACAAATAGATCGATTGGTTCTTTCAGCTATCCCATTTTGTTGTGGGCTGTACGGAATTGTTGTTTGGTGTTTAATCCCGTTTCCTGCTAANAGTCTCTCAAAATCCTTACCTACATATTATCCACCATTATCAGTCCTCAATACTTATATCTGCTTTGCTGTCTCATTTTCTACTGCAACCTTAAACTTTAAAAACATATCTTTAGCCTCGTCTTTGGCCTTACGAAAATATACAAATATTTTTCTGCTGTAATCATCGATGAAAGTTAACATATTTACAACCACCAATAGAATGTTCCTCCATTGGTCCACATACATCCGAATGAACCAATTGCATCTTTCAGACACACATTTTCCACTCTTACGAAACATCTGCCTACATTGCTTCCCTTCAACACACGGTACACANGCTACTTTACCAGTATCTNTAATCTTAACAACAGATGCTTCATTATTTTGTAACTGCTTCATTCCTTTCCTGTTTAGATGTCCTAAACACTTGTGCCATAGCTCATGAGATGGGCTGATGACTGTTAGGTTTGCAGTCTCTGATGCTTCATCCAACCTTTCACATGACACGTTTGCTTTTGACACATATTTTGATTCAACTGTCTTATCTAGCTTATACATACCATTTACAGCTGATGCTGTTACTTGCACCTTGCCCTCAACACTGCAATCACTTTTATGATGCATTTTGCAATCCTTTTCAGAAAACACAACCACAAGTCCTTTCTCAAGTAACTTGGACACTGACAAAAGATTAGCTTACAACTGTGGAACATACACTACATTCTGAATGGTTTTAACACCCTGTTTTAAACTTACTGGCACATTACCCATACCATAAGAAGAAATTGTTTGATTGTTTCCCACAGTTACCTCTAAACTATCATGTTGATGATAATCGGTTAGCCAGTCTTTCTTCATTGACATGTGGCACGTGGCTCCCGAATCTATCTATCAGTCTAATGAGCTAAGACCAATATTAACCCCAAAAGCAGTCAGCGACCCATTCACTTTATCTCTTGATTTTTCGCTGTCCATAGTTTTTTATTGTTTAGACTTGTTTCCTTTCACAGGTGCACGACAGTTTTTCTTTGTGTCCAAATTTGTTACAGTTAAAACACTTCACATTTTGCTTCCAGTTCCTGTTACCGGTATCTGTTGTCTGCGACGTAGCCCTTCTTGCATCAAAGACCACTTCTCCACTATCCTTTTCCCATCTCAGATTTTCTGTTAATAATTTGTACTTGACAAATTCTGAAGTTTTGGCCTGAGCTATCTAAGGCCATCACCATTGGGTCAAAAGTTCAAGGTAGTCCACTTAACAGAATTACCCCAATGAACTCGTCCTCAACTGTTGCATTAATATCGGTTAACTTNTGGGCCAAAGTCATCACTTCTGCAACATAATCTGCCATATTACCAATGTTACTAAGTTTCAATGCAAACAACCTTTTAAGTAGGCTTAACCGACCTGTGAGTCTCTATCTTCAGAAGTTTAAGAAAGGTTATCCCAGGCTTCTTTAGCTGTTTTTGCACTGTGCACATGTACATGCAAGGTTGGTTTAACCATGACACATATTTTAGCTAANGCCTTTTCATCCAGCTTCACATCATAATTATCATTGTTCAGGACTACTCCAGTCACATACTCCCAGAGAATTTCATGCATTAAATACATACGCATAGCAAATGTCCAGTTTTTATAATCTTGATAACTTTCCAGTTTCTCAAGTGTTGGCAGTGAACCAGAACTGTGATTAGACATTGTACTATTTGAGGAGTAAGAGTTATGACACACTTACAGAACAAGTCACTTACCAATGTTTACAGTGCAACCCAAACGTCTGGTTTGCCATGCCTCACTTCACACTCACTATTTCTTGTGTTATCCACAATACAAGTAATCATGTTTGTTACCCAGTTCGCAAACACTATTTAGTACAGCATTCTCGAGTTCTGGGCCCATAATCTGTTGGGATTACAAGGATAAATAATGATAACACACGAGTGTAATTAAGGACCTTAGTCCATGTTTAGTCATCCATATATACAGCAAAGAAGCTATACAAAACAAAGGTACGAAGTACACAATATATGTTACCTCCACGAGCAGATGGCGCTAGCTTACTCCTATGTTACCATTACTAACAACTATTTGATATACGTCTATAACGTCTTTGAATTCGAGTCAGTGAATAGCTAATTGTACGATACTAATATATTGGTGGCTATGCAATGAATTACCCTAGTCGACAAAAGCAGATACTTGGTTGCTACGGCATCTATAGCTTCAGTGTTTTGATAGAAAGTGAAAGTCAATACTTCCTTATGGAGAAAAGAAATCGAACTAGTGTACTTTCGGCACTAAAAATATGCATATAATCTAAGTTGGACCCGTAGAAAGTGCCAGTGTATTTTGTTCGAAATCTGACCAAGCAATACACACTTTTATGTATACATACTGAATACACTGTATGTACTTGACCTAATATATATGCATATGTTATCTGATTAACATATTTAGGGATTACATAATATACTTGTATATAGTGTTTTGTTTCCTCTTCCAATATAACGGATATGCTATGTATGTCACGACTTTTTAACATTGCCATTTTCTTAAATTCCATTTCTTTCCCATGTCTTATCCGACCCCATCTCATTCTCTTGTAAATTTTCGTTTGCTGTCTTTGCAGTGCTGTCATATTTGTGCTCTCTCTGTGCTTCTCGCTTATACGAGGGGTGAGAACCAATTCCTAGTCTGCTGTATTACAGAGCAGCTATGAGAGGAAGCAGAAAATACGACACGACGCCCGGTTTATCGCCCATTCACTTGGTTGCCTTGAGATTGCTCTGAAATTTCAACTCTTTTCTCTATATCTACCGTTTTTTCGCGTTCTCGCTCGCGTGGTCTTGACGCTAATGGCGGAAGTGACGTAAAACAGGGTCCTTCCGCTCGCATACGTCACGGGCACGTCATGTCCGGCGGCGACATTCGTCGCTACGCGGCGCCTGTGTCGAATCCATTTTCTACGTCGAGCCACAACTGTCGACTTTTTACAAACGTGTCGTCGAACTCGGCAGGCTATCTATATTCACGACATTTTTATGCGGATACAATTCGGGTAGAGAGGTTTTAGGACAAATAATGAGTCTGGGTGTATCGGAGATGTCTTACAGTTCTGTTAAGTTATTTCTTTTGATGATTTAATTTTTAACAGCAGCTTTATTTTCCTGGAAAATTAATGTTTTGCTGTATCAGTAAGTTTACTCATTAACAGTTTTCTCCTGGTTTTTGAATAATGAGCTTTTCACAAAGATTTGTTCATGTTGAGATCGATCCAAATGTACAGTACCAGCATCGATTCTGTCATATCCAAACGAAGCGTAGCGCGAAATTTCGTTTCGCTTAAAACACAAATTTTCGTTCACTTACCAAGCTACGAAAAATTAAATTCGCTACGTCTTGCCTGAAAGACGTAATAGCGAATTTAATGACAGAATTGGTGCTGGTACTGTAAGTCGCCCAGACTCAAGACATTCCTAACGCCACTTTGGGCACCGTATACGTGAAGCGTGGGTTTGATTCCCGCTGAGGAGGCTTGGTGTTTCATGGTGGATATCCTTATGTGTGTCTTCATCAATACTACACGAAATGATATATGTGGTTAACTAGTGACTCAAGAGGTCATCTTAGCTTATTATAAAACACGTATAATTACCTTATTCTTTTTGTACACAACTGTTTTACTGTACTTTGGAAATTGGATCAATTTGTGATTTTATCGACGCACTGTAACTGCCAATTACGTTCTGCAATTAGAAAATAATATGAAATTTATAGTTTTAACAATTTTAAGAGTAAGGTATGTTTGTTAATATGGAGCTCTCCAGCAGTAACTTTTTAGACGAAAGAGTAAGTGGAAAATCTGGTCAGTGACGTAGTGAATTTAAATGACAGTTGTACTAAATTGATGTAAACCACCAAATAATGTAATTCTGGTATCTAGGTGCTGCAACTACGAAATTAGAACTATGGTGTTTTCAAGGGGTATTTCATTTACCATTTATTTATTATGCAAATATAAGCGTTGATATAATGAAGGCACGAAAAGGTTATGTATGTTTATTTAATTCAGTTTTGTCCAGGCTCCCGAGGCCATAGCCGTTGATTTAAGAATATAGCCTACTCAACTTTTTGTTTCGACCGTCAACTGGTTTATTTCAGAACAAATTGTCTATTCAGAAAAAAATCTCCATGAGAGGAACTTAGGACCCAGAGTCATACTTGAAGGACAGTGAGTATTGCAAATATGTCAACAAATGCAGCACCAGTAACTGCTGTGCAGACGTATATTACTGGAAAAACTAAATATCCTCAGCCGTAATTAGGTGATGATCTTTAGTTTGCAAGATCCTGATGCCAATGTCGATCAAAGACTATATGTCCAAGGCGGCTACTGCTCTAGGCTGTTCAAGATTTTCAGTTAATTATTTTCATNTGTGATCAATTTATTCTGAATTACTTGATCGTGGATATATATTTTTGTTATTCACAGCATTCGATTAGATAAAATAATGAACTGGGATTATTTTTTTTAATACACAACGTTTCAAGAATTAAAAACCTCTTTATGATTTGCAATAAATATTACGTTAAAAATTATAGCTATAACAAAACGTGTAATTTGCTACCTAAATTTTTCGTTCGTCTGACGAAAAGAATTTAATTTTTGGAGTGCAGTATTTCGATAAATTTTGTTGTACACTAGTTTTAAAGTCTTTGTGATTGTTTTGTGAGTGGTCAGTAATATATATGAGATACATACTGTAGGTGAAAATACTTCCAATTGGGTGACATTGACGAAAGCCATGTTCTGCTGACAGTTATCGATAGTTTGAAGATTTACGATTAATGTTGATCAGTCACATCATCCATGCATTTGGAAGGATATACTTCCTTTCTTAGATATATGTTGTACATAGTTAACGTACCGGTGGTTATGTAATTTGCCAGACTTGAAAAAGACTAAAGCGATTGNAGGGAACAAGGGTGAGATTTTACTATGCGAAGCTGTGTTTTTTGTTAATTTATTGTAAGAGGCGTGCCCAGCTCTCAGCACATTGTTATTTTGAGATTACCTATAATATTCTCTCAACGTTTGTCACTATCGCATGCCAATTGAACGCACTGTTTCGTGTGCAGGAATAGCTATTCATCCAAGAGCGTATACAGTCTTATTTTATCAACATATTTTTTCAGAACACAAAAAAATAATTGTCATTATACAGCACGAGTCTGAATGATGGAACTTAAGAAAAAGTTTAACCTGGTAGTTTTGAGGATTTTCTAGAGCAGCTTATTTTTCACTAAAGTTGACCAGTTACACTCTGTCCAGGAGTGGANAACACGTTCCTAGAAGATATACTGCAGAAAATCACGAAAGTGGATCTGCAGAAACACTTTTTTCGAAATCCGTAAACAGTGCAAATAAGAACGAAATAAAACGTCAACAGTTTGCATACCAATGGTGTATCCATCAAAATGAGTGGCAAGTAATGAAAGCGAGAGATGTCTGTTGATGCTTGTTTGTTCCAACTCCTGCCTCAGTTCGTAATCAGCTCCTCAGATGGTAGCACACCCGCTATCTTTCCGAATGTTGCGTTTCTTTTAACGAGATAACTGTTTTTTCAATTCGTTAGCGTAGTCCGTGTGCATATACGTTCATGAACGTAACCATTAGCATATTTCATAAACCCAGCGTAAAATATGATGATACCGCCTTTAACTGACATTTGTAATGAAATACCAGCAGTTTTATATTTCCCAGATTCATGGCTCATCTATTGAAAACAATTCTGTGATTTGCGTTTTGCATGTTGTGGAGTTCGTCGTGTGGCCAGTAATTAGCTATCGTATTTCATGACAAAGGGGCTATATTTGTTTTCTCCTCACTCTCTGAATAGTTTGCCATACTCTTTGGATTCGTCGTCTCCAACTCAATCCGAAATCCATTATCGGCGTGATGGCGAGTGAAGCGACGTTGAGGCAGAGATCCGACGTCGTGGAAGATATCGAGACAAACCCTTTCGACCAACCAACCAACCAACCAACCAACCAACCGTCCTGCGTTCCTTCTTTCTTTCTCTCTTACCCATCTGCACTCGAAGCTTTGAGCCAGGAATGCAATAGCAGGAGAAATCGCTTGTGTTCTCCTCCCTTCTCCTAGCTCCGTTCGATCATGTACTGTCGCCAACACTGTCTCCAATTGGAAACATTAAAGCAAATCTTTAGGTGTTTTTAAACTTTCTCTCGCTTTTCATTGTGTGGCTGTTAAGACCGATTGATCATGAGTAATGGTTACAGATTATTATAAAAAAAAACATATTCGAGTGATGCATTTTAAGTATAAAATAAATTTTAATTTCATTTACTCACAATAGTGGTAACATGATTAACAAGTAACTTGCAGTTGTTCTGTGCTTGGTTTATACAACACGCTAACGGATACTTACGTCAACTTTTACGCAGACGGACAACGCAAACGTATTTATATACAAAAGTATCCTGTGTTGCCATCTGACGAACAGATTACGAACTGAGGCTAATGACGGAACATACGAGCATCAGCGGTCATTTTGGCATACAATTAATACTCAGTGGTTATCACCTGATAAAAATAATAATTTCCTTAGTTACCAGCGATTCTCATGGCTTCACCGATACTCTGCAGACTGTGGGTTGTTCTTTGTTTATTTTTGTGATTCTTATGGCTCTTATCATTGAAATGAATCTAATGTTGAACTAGTTGAATGAGAATCGCGTCCTCATACTCCATCGCGTGTATGCTTCTCCTCCTTCACTTGGTGTGCTTTCTCCAGTTATGGTCTGTGTTTGGTTCTTGTTTGTCCTTTTTACAGCCTGCTACATACATTATCTTTGACAAACAACTGAAGAGCAGGAAAACCAAGAAGAAAGTCAAAGCTAACATCAACATTCATCATTATCACGAGATACATCCGTGTTAGACCGGAAGCTATCTACAAACATTATTTTTAAGAAATAAATTTAAATATTTTTTTAGACAATGTCCTAGTTGAAGGGTCTGTCTCGCTTCGGTCAATATTTTTTTAATCTTGATATCGGCCTCTGTGTCCTGGTACATGTAACAGTGTTGTTTAAAGAACATTCCAACTCAAGAGTTTTATCTACTCGGCACCCGTGTGCATAAATTAAGGGTAATGATGAAAGTCATAGAAATATTGGACTACACTGCTTGTACCTGCATTAAAACAGTTCCATATTTGTTTACAAACAAATCTCTACAGTTGGTATCCCCATTGGCCGCATGGAAACTTTATAAACACTTCATGAGGCAGTTAGTGGTTAATACATCGTCGCTAGTCGTACTGTATCCGCTGAAGAGAGTGGTTGGTGTGAATGTGCTTTAAGTGAAAGTGGTTTGTATCAGACGACTATGGCTTAAAGATCCCACATCGACGATATTATGAGAGGAAGAATAATCGGGCGACTTGAGGCAGGGCAAACTTAGATGGCGGTGTCCCACGACCTGCACGTCCCACAGAGTGTATTTTCCAGAGTCTGGCAGAGGATCCAGCAGGGTGGAAATGTCAGTCGATCCTTCAGCATTGGACGCCNAAGGATTACAACACCACAAGAAGACCGTTTTTTGTCCCTAACTGCCAGACGACACAGGCAGACTGCAGCCGACGACCTTGCTAGGGACCTTAGAGCAGCTACAGGGACGAGTGTTTCCAGATTTATAGTATACAGATATTGCATCAAGTGGGACTGTATTCCCAGAGGTCTGCCAGATGCATTATGTTGACCGCTGTCCACAAAAATACCCGTTTAACGTGATGCAGATAACATCACGATTGGACAGGGAACAGTGGAGCTGTGCACTTTTTACGGACGAATCGAGGCTTAGTCTTCAGAGTTCACGGCGTGTTTTCACCTGGAGAGAACGTGGGAGTAGGTACAGTCCAGCTAACATCGTTGAACGGGACTAGTATGGAGGTGGTGGCGTCTTGGTGTAGGATGGCATTATGTTGGGCTCACGTATAACCCTCCATGTGTTTGAACGTGGCTCTGTAACAGGCGAAGTGTACAGATATGTCATCCACCAACAGAATGTCAGGTTTTTCAGCGGTTCAATAGGCACAAGTTTTATTTTTATGGATGACAATGCCCGCCCACATAGAGCTGCATTGGTGGATGACTACCTGGAAACCGATAATATCAACCGCTTGGATCGGCCTGTCTCTTCCCCTGATT
>KZ872536.1:4243-18057 GCA_003456935.1 Machilis hrabei
TTTCCTGGTACTCTATAATTAATTTAAATATTCATATGAATACAAGATATTAATTCGAAATATTGGTTGTGCTTATAGGTTGTCAAATCAAAGTGCTATCCACACGATTGTGTAAAAGAGCGTGGATTATGTTGAAAACATTTAAATAACACAATCTTGATTATCACTAGTCCATGGTTATGATTCACATTACCTTTCCTGTACATGCGACTGTGTAGCGTAAATATTGCTGAGTACAACTTAGTATCATATGTCCGTTGAACCAGATCCTTGACATCATAAATCGTGTTGTGTGTGCTTGCGAATAAGGAATACGAGTTCTAATTTATGTTAGATGAATAAAAATGTAATTATTAAGCTTTGAACTAAAAGTCACCATTGTGATAACTTAATAGTGCGAGCGGAGTGGCCCCAGTAGCTTCATATAACCAGTGTGTTGAAATAAGTAAATGCCTGCTCATTCCGGCTCATATTCTAAGAGTATTTGCTCATTAAAGTTTCATATTTTGAACTCAAGTAAGATTGAAGCAAGCCACATTTAGTTGTACGTCAAGGTATCAACGGCCGCATTTATCAGCGCACAAGAATAAGAACCCAATCATTCTTAATTAAACTTTATGTAGAGTCCTATATGTTGACCCCGAAGATTAAGAGTCTTAGTCACTGCTCTAAGAGCCATAATTAACCATTAAATAGGTTCCTCCCTTTCATTAGTAAAATAACAAGTTTAAAGTAATAGCGAAACAATATAGCACCCTACATTTGGCTCCCAACTAATCTTGCTATAAATGCGTTACATTTTCTTTTTTTGCAAACGTTGTTAGTTAAAGAAAAACACCGGACAGACCTCAAAACATAATTATTCAGGATGATTTTGTCAGTTTTCGAGTATAAGTGTCTCATATTCTCTTTTCAATAATTGCAGCTTTCAGGAATTTTTTATATTTTTTTTTAATTTGGGACAAGATTTTCGACGCACTTTACGTAACTGGACAACGTCACGTGTCTGATCGTCGGCTACTGGACTACCAACAAGGACAAAAAACATATCAAACGGAGTTCTTCTATCAAAAATTTACTGGGTAAGTTTTAGTGTTTATTGTCCAATTTTCTATTGTTTTGTGACACAAACACACACAAACAGTTAGGAAATCATGGTAACTGAAGCTTCATTCAACCAGATTACGGCCATGAGTGCCCTTATTCCTGTTTTCAATGGTGAGAACGACGACTTTTCGGTAGAAAATTTTTTTAAAACGGTTGAACAAATTTGTAAAGACGACTCCAATTACCAAAATACAGAAATTATTAATCGTAAAATCGGGACTTCGTGGGGAAGCGTTGAAATTCGTGAATAATCACTTCGAATTGTCCGATACTGAGTGTTTTAAAACCTTTAAAAAGGAACTTACTAGACGATTTAAAGAAGGTGATACTTCAGATAAATTTATTTTTAAATTAATGCAAGAAAAATAAAACCGAACGAAAATGTATCTAAATTTGCAAACCGAATCAAAAAGCTCGCATATACAGCTATTCCAGGTACCAGTGACGAACCGAAACGTAACAGAGACCAGATTTCGAAAGCAGTTTTTGTTCAAAATTTGACACCATCAATCTGTAGATTTGTTTTATCAAAAAATTGTCAATCCTTTGAAGACGCGATAACCGCCGCGAAAGTTGAGGAAACCGCTGTTTCTTGTACTCAAGCAAAGAAACAATCATCCAATCATGTCACAACATTCCAACAGAAACAACCAAAAACTAGAAACAGCACGGAACAGCCGTCAGTTATAGAAGAATTGATTGCACCTGTTAACGAACTCAAAGTTCAGATGAGGGATACTGCCAACAAACCGAACTAAGGAACGACTCGCACCCTAATCCACAACAAAACAGACAATCGAACTACTACCGAAACAATTACCAAGATCGATATACCTACCAACAAGGGAATGGTGGAACCAGGAACAATGAAAATTTTAGAAGCCGATCAGATAGTAGATATCGAACAAACGATAAAAATTTCAGGCAGAGATCAAATTCACGTGGCCCACGGCAACAACAGTATTATTCAAATACAACCGCCAGTAACTACAGAGATAGAAAACGATATGATGACGACAGCAGCTACAGGAACACGAACCGATTTGAAAACACAAATTCGAACCAGGTTCAAACCTACGGTCGTCAGGATGACCAGAGAGATGAAGTACGATGTAATAATTATATGGGACTAGGACACTTTCAAAGGTTCTGTCCTTCACAAAAAAGGGACAGAAGGAACGTGACTACGTCTACAAACAACTCGGGAGATAAACCTAGTTCAAACAGACAAGATTTAAACTAAGACGTTTTCTCGCCGAGGAGCCTGCAGAGAAAGAAAATACTGGTAAACTAGCAGATACATGGTTCCATATTTCTTCAGAAAATGGTCTTGCGAGGTCTGGACAGTGTCCATCAATCGAAACTTACTTAAATGGTGTCAAATCTACTTGTCTTATAGATACAGGAACATCGATTTCATTATTAGACAAGATGTATTTTGATACCTACATTTGGACCAAAAAGTTGAAGAAATTTCCTGACAACCGAACATTCAGAGGCGTCACCGGTCAATCACTGGATACTTTTGTATCATTTGTGTTCAGTTTCGAATTCGGACGAATCAATTAAACCTGTTGTACACGATGATGCAATGATGTGTGAGGAAATTGTGTTCGTGGACTTATTTACCAGTATTTATTTTATTAATGTTTGGTGAAATCAGTTTGAAGGTTAAGCTTCGATTGAAGCTATGTTCAAAGTATTTTGTTCTAATTAAGAATGTATTGGCCAGCGTTAAGCTTTACTTTAAAGTGTATGTGTAATATTGCAAATTGTTACTCAGCATCTTGCAACTGCATGCTTGGCAGAATGCATTCTGTCGAGTAGGTGTTGACTAAGAGAGTATTCGATTAGCTAATGTTGATATCATATAAAAAGGCTATGAACATTGATGGAGGGAGATTGATCACCAGTGGAGTCGGTAGACTAATATTGTTAAGTTGTTAGGAACTTTATTTGTGCACGTATTATCTCCACACCACCTATCAAGGTAATTATGATGTTTTGTATTTATTGTGTATTATATGTTGTTTAGATGTTGTGTTTTTACGTCAAAATAAAAGGACCGTACGACAATGTTTTAAGTATGTTTCCAAACTTATCTGAAAGTATACTTTAAATAATATTAAACTCTAGATTATTACTGGCGTGTAAGGGAACTTTAAATTTTAATGTTGCACTATAATTCTACTTTTGCACCCCTAAGTTTTCCCTTACAGAAGAGGGGGCTCAGCCGCTTGTGATATGTATTTAAATGAGTATTAATATATTTTTGAGATTTATTAATGTGAAAGTAATGTTCAGTCAATTGAAAAAAATTATACATTATTTTTTTTTTCAATTTTAAGAGGGATTAGGTCATTACAGGTGAAAGAAGTTGTAAGGGTGACGGATTTATATAATTATTTACGAACTCGGGGAATCACATTTTATTGTCTAGTATTATTGTGTGCTCTGGTACACGCCTACCACCTTGCTGGAATGCCAGCGGAAGTCACGCATTGTTAGGTTGTAACATTAGCAACTCAGTAACTTGGGGAATTTAGTCAAATAAGCAGATACGGAGACCTCATGGTTGATCGAACCTTGCGGGGTTTATGACACAGTGAGGCGAGGTTTTTCTATATAATATGGGACGATAAGCAGATTAGGGCTCTCTAAGTTTGACTCTTGAACTGACTGCATCTTCTTGTGACGAGCGGAGTTGTAAATATAAACTACTGTAGAATCGTCACTAAGGCCTTGGATGTGTACTGGTATCGTATGTGCTTGACAAAGTATATCTCTACTTATTTACTTAATTATTTATTTAATTATTTGGAGCTTGTTAAGCTCAGGTTTCTAATTGAGGTCTGATTCCAAATACTAATTATTGACATTTTCGCTTAATGTGATTTGCATTCTATTACAACCTATTAACTGTGACTTTCCTGGTATTCTATAATTAATTTAAATATTCCTATGAGTACAAGATATTAATTCGACATATTGGTTGTGTTTATAGGTTGTCATCTCAAAGTGCTATCCACACGATTGTGTAAAAGAGCGTGGATTATGTGGAAAGCATTTAAATAAAACATTCTTGATTACTGCTAGTCCATGGTTATGATTTGTATTACCTTTCCCGTACATGCGAATGTGTAGCGTAATTATTGCTGAGTACAGCTTAGTATCATATGTCCGTTGAACCAGAGCCTTGACATTATAAATTGTGTTGTGTGTGCTTGCAAAGAAAGAATTCGAGTTCTAACTTATGTTAAATGAATAAAACTATAGTTATTAAGCTTTGAACTAAAGGTCATCATTGTGTGCTAATTGTGATAACTTAATATTACGAGCGGAGTGGCTCCAGTAGCTTCATATAACCAGTGTGTTGAAATAAGTAAATATCTGCTAACTCCGGCTCATATTCTATGAGTATTTGTTCATTAAAGTTTCATATTTTGAACTCTAGTAAGATTGAAGCAAGCCACACTTAGTTGTACGTCAAGGTATCAACGGCCGCATTTATCAGCGAACAAGAACCCTATCATTCTTAATTAAACTTTATGTAGAGTCCTATATGTTGACCCNGAAATTAAGAGTCTTGATCACTGCTCTAAGAGCCATATTTAACCAATAAGTAGGTCCCTCCCTTTCATTAAATATATAACAAGTTAAAAGTAATTAACAACATATAGCACCCTACACCACCTCAATTAATAAATACCATACTAGAACTAACTCACAATCCTCTCACCTCAGGGCACTACGGATTTGAAAAGTTTTTATTAAGGTTAAAACCATTCTACTATTGGGATGGTAATTACAGCGATGTCAAAAAATATGTACAATCCTGTACATCGTGTCAGACTTTGAAACAGAGCCCAATTAAAAAAGCCGATATTTTGGAACACACTCTCAATTATGCAGACAGGGCATTTTACATGTGTCATGTGATTTCACGGGACCTTTTCCGCAGGCGGACACTGGAGAAAGATACCTTCTAGTATTCCAATGCTTATTAACCAAATTTGTGGAGGCGTATGCGGTGCATGACATGACAGCGTCCGCTGTTGCTAAGTGTGTGGTAAGTAATATAATTTCCAGATATGGCATAACTGAAATCCTACTGACAGATAACGCATCAAACTTTAGGACTACACTCTTAGGAGAAATCACTATAATGTTGGGTGCAAAGCATGTCTGCACTTGTATATTCGCACCAAGGAGCAATAGTTCGATTGAGCGTGTAAAAAAAACACTGAAACAGATTCTTAAGATGTTTATTAATGAGAGTCAGACAAATTGGGTCGACCTCCTCCCTCTTATAGTTCTCGCGTTTCTCTCAGCTATAAACAAAAGTACTGGGTACTCTCCCAACTACTTGCTATATGGATTCGAACAAGGATGCCTTACACTTTATACACAAACAAGCCACGGATTAATTACGCCTTGGGATTAGATGAGAGAGCCTACGCGTCAGGAGTTCACGCAAATCTATACAAGATATAGGACGTCGTATGTGAAAATTTGAAAAAAAGCAAACCACAATAATGCTGTACAAAGACAGTAGACCTGTTCTAAGAACACATTTTTGGTGGGTGACCTGGTTTTTACCAAAAACATTCAAAACAAGAAGGGCTGACTCGGAAGCTATTACCCAATTTTAAAGGACCCTACAGAATATTACAGTCATTTGGCAACAATTCATTTGAAATACAACATCTTTACGACACCAAAGAAAAGAAATTCAGCATCCACTAAGATAAATTAAAACATGCTTTTCTTAGAGATGAACTACCTTCTAGGGAACTAATAAAACAGTGTCTGGAACTGAATACGAAGAGCAATGAAAACGGACATGGAGATGAAAGTCAAGCTAAAGAGGAATATGACTTAGAAAAACTTTGGTATGGTACGGGAGTGGAACCAGAGTCACCTGTTTCTACAGACGGAGACGGAACCGCATCAGAGGAGGAAGATTTTAACGAATATTTGTTTATGGTACAAGAAAATTCTGAAAGAACAGAGCCAAACGTGCCTGAGCAACAACAAACTCATGGTTATTTTTTAAGGAGTTCTTGCAGAGACGTTGATTGCCAAAACACAGAAAATGTAATACTTTGCCTAGATGACGAAATTGGTCCCACCTCTCGAAGTTTGAACGTTCACGCGCGAACATTTGAACCAACTTACAGCGCGGCCCCTGTTCAAATCA
Organism: Machilis hrabei; assembly: GCA_003456935.1. NCBI lineage: Eukaryota > Metazoa > Arthropoda > Insecta > Archaeognatha > Machilidae > Machilis > Machilis hrabei. Next base: position 10,551 of record KZ872536.1, read on the forward strand.
TATCTCAAGACGCAAATATTGAAGTTAGACAAGAAGAAACATATACTCACGAAAGTTTACATAGTGCAAAAAAATGACTCGCAAAAGCAAACTCTGGAATCAGTTGAACAGTTTTTCGCTAGCGAAAATTGTAGGACACAGTCAAGAGATGTGATTGGAGAAGTAAAAGAGGAAAGAGGAAGGAAGGATGTTCCATCTTCACGTATCCAAGTTGAAGGTGGGAGGAACGAAGTGGAAAAGGGGGGTGGTACGGATAACCCACACGCCTACTCTACCAGAACTGACGCCCCTTACGAATGAAGATGAAAGGATAGGCAGAGGAAGGAACAGAATAGAAGAAATTGCAGATAATACGAGCCAGAGATACTTCTTAAGGGATAGAAATAACACAGAACATGATAAGTTTCTGGATTATAATAAGAGGTCACATAACAAACTAAATCAAGTTCAGCCACAGCGGAATGAAGTCTTATTAAAGACACGTTAAAATTTACGTTTAAGAAATATCCCATTGAATCAAGAAAAACAACAGATCTCACCTCAAGAGAGCACACCTTCTAATTTAGAAAATTCATTAGATCTAAGTAAAGATGACATGAGGTTTCAAACACAATTTTCGGTTCTCCTCGAAGAAATAAGGAACAAAATTGGAAACGTCAGGCGGAGTGGTCTTACTTTTAGACCCAATAGCGACGAATATGTTTCACTCACACAATGTTTAAATGACTTAAAAATGGCAGTTTCACCACGGAATTGTAGAACTACGAGTAAAATGGAGGATGACAGTTCACATTCAGAATGTGACAGTTACGTAACGATCTCTGAGGACTCAAACCTAGCATATGAAAAAGCAGCTACAATTATAAGTGATATATTCGATAGGAATTATCCTAACGATTTAAGCGGCGAATCAGACATTGAAAGGCAAAATTCATTTGATTATTCAGACGAGGACGATCACAGTATTACCGCTAGTGTTTCAAAAAAATACATTAACCAGATCTTGGGTGGAACGGGAAAAAATTATGGGGGATCAACAACCATCAGTTGAACCCATAATAAATCCTACCCCAAAGACTTAAATACTGCAAACTTTAGAGAAAATAGAAGCACTGTCAAATAAATATAAAACCGAACTGATAGATTTAGCCCCCGAAAGTGATGACAGATTACTCGAATTTTCACTTATATATGACAGCGCCATAAATGCGTCATCGAAAACCCCTGTTATACAAACATTGGAAGACTGGCCTACGCCAAAGAGCCATGCATTGGTGGATCTGATTACATTTTTTGACACTGAACATCCGGAAACTTCAGAGGCATTCAAACCTTGGCGTTTCAGCTTAGGAAACTCAGTAAATAAAACAGACGAAAAACCTGTTGAGGACATTAAACCAGAAAACTTGATTGGGACACCGGACACAACGGTGCATGACTTCGATGATAACTTAAATATAGATATTCCCAATGCTACTTCAGCCCCAACACAATCAGACATACATAGGACACTCCAAAATCTGACAGATGTCCCACACCAACAAGTTGTGGACACAACCGTTGCCAGTGTTCAAACAGGAACTAGTGGACCAAGTGGAGACACAGAATTGGCACCTCCTATTTTTACCACATCAATGAAACCTGACGGCTCTATTATATTTCACAATGTCCATTCTGTATATCCGAGAACTGTATCAGTAGATTTGTTAAAGTGTGTTGATGTAAACACTGGAAAATGGCTCGCCGACTCAGAGTTATATGAGGTTTTTCACAAATATTTTGATACTAGGTCAGCTGAAAGAGGATGACTCAGTATTTTCTTTTCACAAGACTTTGAGATGTTTAAATGGATTAATGGTATATTACCAGGTCAATACATAATATCTTAGTATTACGTTACTCGCGGTCTCTTACTGAAGCAAGTTATATTGTTGGTTAATAGTTTGTTAATTATTTGACCGTGGTTTATTTAAAACTGCTTAAAATTTTTTGTATTTAAGAAATAATGTGTTGTCTCAGTGGCTCTGTATACAGGCCATGCCCTGTAAATAAACCTAAAGTGTAGCACTGGTTGATTTCGCACTCGATAGCAAATTTTTTTAATGCTGACAGGGTATTTGCACTATAAGCACATTCCCCTTGTCAACCTACGGTGTCCCCTTGTACTTATAAGCTTACTAGAGCATAAGCTCCCTCACAATTTCCGTGATTTGGCTATTGGTTCATTTCAAGTGATATTGAAATAAGTAAGTGCATATGAAGTGATATTATCTCGTTAAGTTTGGTGAAAGTAGTGCATATCTGTGAAGTCGATTTCTGTGATCAGTGATTAGTGATTTTTCTTCCGACCTTAAATTCAACTTCGGTATATATTTAAATACTAGTGTTTCAATCTTTTGGGTCTTGTTTTCCCTAATTTCAAATCTTTGTACTATAATGTGCGTAGTTACCAATATTCTGTACTTCATCCTGGGAGGAGTTTTGGCACTCCTAGGATAGAGAGTGAACTTTTTCTCTTCTCTGGTGGAGCTGGTAAGGATTTCTCTAAACAAGGGTCCTATGATTAGAATTAAGCATTTGCTTGTCGCAAGAATAGGCGACACTCCTAGCATAGAGAATGATGGTAAGTTATACTATAGATCCGAGGGTGGCTCAGAGTACATACCTGAGGTTATACCATCCACTGAATGGGATGAATATCTGAAACCTGGTGAGGCCTTCACGGTAGTCAACAAAGGGTCCTATGATTAGAATTAAGCATTTACTTGTCGCAAGAATAGGCGACACTCCTAGCATAGAGAATGATGGAAAGTTATACTATAGATCCGAGGGTGGCTCAGAGTACATACCTGAGGTTATACCATCCAATGAATGGGATGAATATCTGAAACCTGGTGAGGCCTTCACGGTAGTCAACAATTGTGTTGTTATTGACATGTCTGCCATTGAATACATCCCAGTAAAAGGGGTGTGGTTTTTTCCTAGTCCTCTTAGACTGCTGTCGTCAAAATGGAAACAAATCACGAAGGAGCTTGAAATAAAACGAGCCGTAGAGAAAAAGCAGCAGAATTTCTGGGCCAAACAAGCACAATTTCAACAGGAGAATTTTCTATTCGGGGAGGAGGACGCATTTCTGATCAGTTATATTTGAGTTTGGATTGAGGCCTGTTTCCGAAATTTGAGGGTACAGGTGGATTCTGTTTTGTATGGTGCATTTTATCACGATTTATTGACTGTGACCTTTCTGGCAGTTTGTGGCTAAATCTAAAGTAAATGTTGATTCAAGACGTTAACTTAAAATACTGGTTGCGTTAGTGGTCTATTCTGCTTTGAGTAACCCTCCCAACTTTGTGCAAAAGGACGAGGATTGTCGTTTGAAAATACGTTCGTTAATATACTTCTTATACGTAACCTTGGTTTCAATGATCGAATTACCTAACCTCTATTATTGTTTAAAGTGCTGATGTTGCAACTGTCAGTATGCTAACTGAACGAAGTTCAGTGTCAAGCTCATGACGTAATCGTCTGAGCTGTAAATACGAGTGTGTGGCGTGTGAATTATTGAATCTGACTGTCCAGTGAAGCGTAAATAGATAGAACATATAATTGTTAGATTTAATTGACTAAAAGACACCGCGGTGTGCTACTTGTCTTAAATTGGATAATTTTGTGGAGCAGAGTATTTAACGTAGTTTGCTAGTGACCTGGAAGTCACGTAACTAAGTGTTAGTTTCTGTATTCTGTCTCGTTAACTATTGTTCTATTTTCCCTTACGAATCGCTCTGGACTCAAGACGACGTTTGTTCAAGCCACACTGATTTCATATTCAAAGAACCTCTGTTTATCTATCTGCATTTCGAACCCACGTAACTTTTGTTTATCTTTGATTGACTATAATATTTATATTGCTTGTAGTGGTGTGCCTGCCCTCCCCGAGATTAAGACTATTGCTTTGTGCTCATTAAGCCTACACTTAGATAGGCATAGGTTCCTCCCCAGTAAAGTAGTTCAATATAAAAGGGCATACAATTTGTCATAAATATATAATATTGTTTTTACGTACATAAAGTTAAGCAGCTATTTATATAGCTTATGCAAAGTACTCCTAATTATATAATCTTAAATAACCAAAGTATTTATATAATATATACGTAACATAAGTTTTCATAAAAGGTACCCCCCTACAGGCGTAGTGGTCTTACTTTTAGACCGAATAGTGATGAATATGTTTCACTCACAGAATGTTTAAATGACTTAAAAATGGCAGTTTCACCATGGAATTGTAGAAACACGAGTAAAATGGAGGATGACAGTTCAGATTCGGAATGTGAAAGTTACATAACGATCTCCGAGGACTCAAACCTAGCATATGAAAAAGCCGAAAGAATTATAAGTGACATATTCGATAGGAACTACTCTAACTACTTAAGCGGTGAATCAGATGTTGAAAGTCAAATTTCGTTTGATTATTAAGATGAAGACGATCACAGTATTACCAGATCTTGCGTCGAACGTGAAAAAATTATGGGGGATCAATAACCGTCAAGTGACCCATAAATAATCCAACGCCAAAAACACAGATTCTTGAAACCTTAGAGAAAATACAAGCACTGTCAAATAAATATAAAAGTGAACTGATAGATTTATCCCATGAAAGTGACGACAGGCTGCTTCAATTTTCACTTATAGATGACAGCGTCATAAATACGTCACTGAAAACCCCTGTTAGACAAACTTTGGAAGACTGGCCTACGCCAAAGAGCCATGCAGTAGTGGATCTGATTACATTTTTTGACGCTGAACATCCGGAAACTTCAGAGGTATTCAAACCTTGGCGTTTCAGTTTAGGAAGTTCATAAATAAAAACAGACGAAAAATTAGTTGATGACATTAAACCAGAAAACCTGATTGGAACATCGGACACAGTGGTACAAGACTTCAATGATAATCAAAATTTAAATGTCCCAAACGCGGCCTCATCTCCTAAAACTATTCGTGAAAGTATGCTTGGGAAATGCCGAAAATAAAGAAATTGACTTTTCATATACAGAAGAACAATATAAAATGAATCCCTAGTCAACATTCATATAGAGGATTACACGGATGGTTGACAGGGCTCGACCCTGTGACTCTAAAGCATTTAAATACAGATGATGTTCAACTTGAAATTGTCGAAAAGCGACCGCAAAAAACACTGACACAGGCATGAAACAGATGTGTGCAGATCGTAACTCAGGAATGGTCAGTGTACAGCTAATTTTCTCTCTTTTCGTTATCTAGTACTGAAGCAAGTTATATTGTTGCTCATCATAGTTTAATTTTTTTGTTTAAATTTTTTGCTTAACAAATTTTTATGTAAGAAATTATGTGTCGTCTTAGGGGCTTCCTTTAGAGCTCATGTCCTGTGAATAACCCAGAAATAGCACTGATTGATTTCATGCTGACGATGTAGTTGCACTATAAGCACATTCCCATTGACAACCTACGATATTTCATTGTATATATAAGCCTACTGAGGTATAAACTTTCTCACAATTTTCGTGATTTGGTTCCTAGTTGATCAATGTGCTAATCTGTGTAAGTAGTGTATACTAAGCGAAAACAATTTGTGATTTGGTTGTTGGTTGATTAATTTGCTAAGTTGCGTAAGAAGTGCATAAAAAGTGAAATCTATTTTGTGACTAATTTTGATCTTTGCCGATCTTCAATTCAATATTTCAATCTTAGTTATATAATTTTCAGTGTTTTAAAAAATGTTTCCGGTTTTCTTTATCTTCACGTGTTTCAATCTCAGTATTATAATGTGTGTAGTTACTAATATCTTGTACTTCATCCTGGGAGAAGTTTTGGCACTCCTTGGATGGAAAGTTAACTTCTTTTCCTCTCTGGTGGAGCTGNTAAGGATTTCGTTAAACAAGGGTCCTATGATTAGAATTAAGTATTTGCTTGTTGCAAGAATAGGCAATACTCCTANTATAGAGAATGATGGGAAGCTGTATTTTAGGTCCGAGGATGGCTCAGATCTTATACCTGAAGTTACACCACCCACTGAATGGGACAAATACTTGCAACCAGGCGAGCCCTTCACTGTGGTCAATAATTGTGTGGTTATTGACATGTCTGCTGTGGAATACATCCCAGTGAAAAGGGTGTGGTTTTTTGCTAGTCCTCTTGGACTCCTTTCTTCAAAATGGAAACAAATCACAAAGGAGCTTGAAATAAAACGAGCCGTGGAGAAAAAGCAACAGGATTATTGGGCCAAACAGGCACAATTTCAACTGGAAAATGACGCTCTCTGGGAGGAGGACGCATTCCCAGGCGATGATCCTTTCCAATTAATAGTTCCCGAAGGATACGAGATATTACCTGGGGCCGATAGTGGTTTAGATGAATCAGAACCAGAGTAATACCGAGTCCTGAACGAGCCATGACTCGAAAGGACTCTGTTCCTGTTGGCCAGGACCCTCGAGGTTTTATTTTAATTTTTTTTTTCCGTGAATAGAAATCCTAATCAGGCCTGCATTCGTTTCTTTCTTATTTTTCGGCACACGTAAAATAATTTTGTTGTTTTGTGGAAAACTTTGAGTTAAAAAATTGTTTTGCCAAATTTAAATTTCCATTTAACCTAAACTCAGAAAACTGCTTAAACTTGAGTACGTTTATTTAATACAATCTTATCTCAGCTGGCCAATTTTGAGCAATATACAAACTTTATCGTGTATGAATTGTGCTATTACGTTTCTCAGGCTTAGTTAAATAATCAGTGATTGATGTCTGCTAAGATAATTTTTGTTCTTTTATGTATATTGTATCATACATAGTTCTCATGTTTGCAAATCATACGCATTCTTTTATTTTCTTTCTGAGCTTCGTAATGTAAATGTACATATGTAACATCACATTCATGCACATTTATTATCGAGTTAATTAAGACCTACACATGAATTTTGGTAATTAAATAACCTAATTTTGCTGCCATTTATTGTATTTATTTTGCTCAAGATCATAGCACACATACGAATTTTGTATGCGTTGTACTAACAAATCTTGTGTGTATCCAGTTCAATTTTGGATTTATCGTAATCATTTGAGGTTGATTTCATGACGATTTGACACTACATTAACCTGATTTTTTTGTGTATAAGCCTCAAGTAATATGACTAAGCCCTCCTATCTTAAGTTGATTGTGTGAACGTTAGAATTTTTTTTTTCTTTTTTTATATACTGTTTTGCGTATCCTTTGATTATTCTTCTAGCATATAATCCGAAAAATTGTTTTGCTCAATCTCGCATATATTTAATAATTAATAGCTCGTAGCGTGTTATATGCTTAGGTTTGCATGAAGAGCATCCAATTAGAATTTTTCTTCAATCTTTACCTTTCCTCGTGTTACAAAAGTGACACAGTTAAATCTTATATTTCATGTTTATATTAAATTAACTATGCTATGCATATAAATACTTTCTCTATCATTTGTTTATGACGACAAATAAATGTAATTGCACT
>KZ872538.1:45359-60258 GCA_003456935.1 Machilis hrabei
TGAAGCCTTTTCCATATGTTTCAATCAACTGACGATATATTTCGATGGGATTCATGCAAGAGGAAATAATGGATGTTAACACAATGTTATGGGAACGTCAACGTTGCCATTTTTAGTGTGTAAAACGCTTTCCACACCAGGTGGCACCAAGAGCGTTTTAAGAGCCGAACGATGGTGCCATCTGTCTCTCTTTTTGCAATGAACATCCGCATTGCTTACCACGTAAGCCAAGTTTATACCTACTCCTATTCCCGATAAATAAATAACGATAATTTAGAACTTGAATGCACCTCGTACTACTGTGAAGTCCGTCTAGTTATGGTGACACTTTCAACCATCAATTTGAACTAAACGTGTATAGCTTAAACTGTATTTCACTTTTACTTTTCATTGCTACAATGCTTATGAAAATCTTAAGTCTAGACTTAGATTTATCGTTATGTGTAGCATTTATTTCCTCTTCGTTAATCCTCCAGAGACAGCTCTGTCATTTATGTACATTTTAAAAGTTACTCTTATACAGACCATAGTTCTTCTACCTTTTAATATTATTGTAATCTGCTTTTCAGAATTTATCTCTGATATCAATGAAACTATTATTTAATATTAAACATGATACTTACTCCTAAAAATGTTATAGGAGACAGCTCTGTCATTTATGTACATTTTAAAAGTTACTCTTATACAGACCATAGTTCTTCTACCTTTTAATATTATTGTATTCTGCTTTTCAGAATTTATCTCTGATATCAATGAAACTATTATTTAATATTAAACATGATACTTACTCCTAAAAATGTTATAGGTGCTAATTCACTATTCATCCTCCGATTCCATACATTAGAATGTCCAACAAATGTCCAGCTTGTTTTGGGTGACCATATCCCTCTATAATATACTCTTAAATTGAATCCAATGTCATACCGAAATACCTCATATATCGAAACATCATTCTCATTTTGGTACTGCAGAACCTGAACAAGGCTATCTGCGGGTATATGTGTGTCGACAAAATAGTTGTGGATATTAGTTGATTTACCCTGAATGAAAAACCAAGGTGTGTTGCAAGATGTAGTTCGAATGCTCTGAAAAAAAGTAAAAAATAATAGTCAGTACATTTTATTTCTTCATGTACAGTAGCATTGAAGAGGCAGTTGGAGGTACAGTTCCATCATGGGTTTATTTGGATTTGTAACCTGTGTCTCTGTATTACATAGATATAAAAATGGATAAAATATCATACTAACTCACTTCAAATGTCTTGCTTGATATGTAGGTGCAAATTATATTATAAATCCGTGTACTTCATAGATTTTGATTGTAATACAGGTTTCATGTAAAATAAAAACAGTTTTCTTACGTGATCCGGTGTGCTACTATTTACAGTATATTTCTGACTCTATTAGGTCGCAATTATTATAAATTAGGTGACATGTAACATTAAGCTCGTCCATTTTAATATTCTATATAATATTAATTTACAAAATGTACTATTACATAAACTTACACTCAAACACTAATTAGATCGTTAGACAATCTACAAAAGGTTCAAAATGTAATACTTACAATGTATGTACTACAGGTAGTTGATCACCGCTATTGAAATTAAAACTGTGCAGAATCACTGACTTATCGATACAATTTAATTTAGTAAAGCTCAATTTTCTGAATAGTTTTCTTGTTACACCTAATGTAATGACTTTGTGACTAAATAGAAATACCAGTGATTCTTTGGGTTAATCGTTTTATCGCACTGTTTATCGTGTTCGTCAATAATTCCGTGAGGGTTTGGTTCATTCTTCTTAACATCATGGTGTTGTATACATCTGTTTTGTTTATCATTGAAGCTTCATATCCATGAAGCAATGGACGCACTGATCTACTCAGCCACATAGTAATACTTATCAATATGATAGGAAAGGTATTAGTACAGGCCAGATAGGTTTTTATCCAGAAATTTGAAATAACAAGCTGAAACCTGGTGTAAATGTNACGGCCGGCTAAATATCTCCAAATTACAGCTCCCCAAACCCGGAAATCTTCACAATGTTCCCGATCTAACCCTTTCATCCTCCCCATACAGATCTACGAGACTTCTGGGGTAATGCTGGTCACTGACTCTGGACTTCTCGTACAGAGCAGCCAGGAAATCTAAAACGAAAATATAATGATGATCCTAGTCAAAAATAAAAAATACCCTTTCAACCCCCCTACCTATCCCTCCCTTCCACCTTTTCCCTACTCCTTGCTCCACAATCTCTGGCGCAATCAAGTCACTATGGGGCAACGACCCCGGAAGATCTCTCTGTATAACTAGATGACATTCATTAGCATAAAACCGTTCGCAATCCATCACCTCACCTCTTCCGTCATTCTGAAAAGCTATTACAACTTACTATTGTAGTAATTTAACCAATTTCGAAGTTTCAAAACCACTTTCAGTTAACAGAGTTTCAAAATTACTTAAGCGCACTTTATTTTACAAACATTTTATGATCACTAATAGTATGTATCTGAAGATGAGTTACCTGTTTCTTTTAAACTTTAGTCATTTTAAATACATTTTAACTTCCTTCTATTGTATTGTTTTTATGACCTAACACCAAAATAGTTTCATTGCTATGTGAAAATGCGGTTAATAAATCAAGCCGTAATGAAACCCCAGTCAGAATGAATATCCGTACAATATCCATACAATATTGGCCGTGGATATTGGCAATATCCGTTATTCAATTACAGGCACCTATTTCAAGTGCATTCATATTCTAAGGCCACCTAATTTATTTATCGGTAATCAGAGTCGATAGAAGTATGGGAGACATTTAAAACAATGCAGGTGTTAGTAGCGATTGACCTAGATAAATGGCAGCATCTTTCTGTTCTTGTAACGCTCGTGGCGCCGCCTATGTGGAGAGGTTTTAGACACTGAAAATGGCGATGTTCATTTTCACATAACAGCGTATTATCATCCATTTTCGCCACTAGTTTGGGTTGACGCCCATCGAAATCCTTCGTCAATTTAGCGACATATGTGGAAAAGGTGTAATGGACGTGAAAAATGTCCGTTCATGGGTGCGATAGTTTCAAGAATGTCGGACATTGTTAGAGAATGAGTGAAAGCAGCATCGGCCATCACCAGCTTGTCAGACACCATGATTGCAGGATAGGAACAACTTCGGGGCATCATGCAAGGAGTTGTGGACAGATCCTACGGAAATNTTTCCATTTAAAATTTTAGGGGTGCAATTCACCCCTTTTTAAGGGTTGAAGTTACGTGAATTAAAATACTCAATTTATGTGTCCCCCTAACAAACAAAATTGACATGTCCAAGCCTTTTTCTTAAAATCGATTTAAAATGGCAACAACCGGCTTGTACTGTTTTCAGTGGGCCACCCTGTAAATGTTCTCATTAAATACATGTGTATATACAGGGTGTTTAAAAACAACACTGACAAACCTGGTCAGGTCAATTCCTCGTACCGAATATTGTATAGAAATATTTTATTACAGATCTCTGAGACCAATAGTTTTCCCGTAATGAAGATATTCAATTGGGCAATCACGAGACAAGTTGCTAAACGACCACGCCCACCAGTCGGACATACTAACTGTGTATTGTGTGGAATTTTAAAGAATTCCGCATATTTCAGTTGAAAAGCCAACGTCTGGAGCAAGTGCGTAATAGTCGAACTATCGAACTGTTACATCTGTGGTATGCGGGTTCACTGATTCGAGTCTGCCTAGGGATTTTTTTAATATGTCCAGTAATTTACCCTTTGCATTGTAATTGCAAAAAGAAATTAAGCACACATAAAGAAGGTGTTCGCCATTTATCACAACTACAATTTCCTACGAACCAAGATATGATTTTTGATATTTATTGTAAATACTGTAATTTGTCACAATACATGTTGACGGGAAGGCAATAAAACAATAAACGACAGCTGTTTCTGTGTCTTTCGAGCCGCGTATTACCCAAGGTCAGANTTGAAGGGTCAATGCCACCACCTGTTAGCAACCGCTCGACAGGAAGCGATAGTCGGTTGTTGGCGACATACCACGAAAGACAGCTGCAGTTTTCATTTTTTCGCATAGTCAGACAGCCGGGACTGAATGTCTATGTCGCATTAGATCAAATCACGCGCTGAAGCAACCGAAGAAGTTGATTGGAGGACGACCAGAAGCGAGAACGCTCTGATTGGAGAGACATTACCTAATTGTGAAGAATCACATCATTTTCTTGTTACCTAGGCCCGTTGCGACGTTGCCACTTCAGACGATCGCCATATGTTATTGTTTTGACTCTTATGTAGCGTGCGAGTCTAGACGCCCATTTCAGGTGAAATGGAATGTAAACACGACTTTTTGTGGGAAAAAGGATTATGATGGATTATGGGTATGGAAATTAGCAGGAGGCAGTCGGCGCTAAAGTGTGAACTAGGACAGTTCAGGTATAAAGTGCGGCACTGTATTCACCTATACAGGCCTGAATTAATCCAATTTTATCTGCCTAATTTCGGAGAAATCGACTCACGACAAGTGTATTAACGTGAAGACTGGTATTAAACGGGATAGCTAATCGAAGTTTATAGTCAATTACCGAAAAAAAAACCACGCCGATAAAACTCTGAAAGATATAGCCGTGATAAGCTTAATAACCAAATCGACATACCGACAGTGCTATATATTTTAATTAGCGAAGTCAAGCGTTGACGCATATTTTTATTGGCGCAATCCAAGCAGCAAAGCTGTAAGTACTGTAATTTATTCAAGTTACGCTTTTATTAGAAGCAATTAGCGACGATTAGTCGAAGACCTAACTGGGCAGACGCAGATGCCATTTTAGCGCCAAAAATCACCCACGCATGCAAGGCCATTACCGAAATGGCAAATAGCGGTATATAGTACTAGTAATCAACCTGATTAGTGATTCGGTCAGCTTAAGCGAATGAAAGTGAGTGACAGTGTGTAACTGTGTATTTAACGTTCTTATATTGAGAGAAAAAAATCAGTGAACAGTGCAATTTAATTTGGCAAGCCGCAAAAAGAAGACAACAGCAAGAGCCATCACCTGCGATGGGATTCGAACGCAAGCAGGTTAAATCCACGACCTAGAAGGAAGCGAAGGAATCTACGCTAATGGGGTATGTTATTTTGTCAAAATTGAGCGCTGAAAAATAACAAAATCTGTGTGGCCGGAGACGGGAGTTATTAGTTTAAGCTGTCATCACAGCCAGTTTTAGTAAACCGTCACACACAGATCCGTTATCTTTCCATGTAATTGTTCTTTTGTACACTAGAAATAAGTTGTTAATTGTGACCAGTGTGAAATCACTGAATGGAAGTATATGTAGCCCTTCAGGCTGACGTACATGTGTACAAAAATATATTGTAGCAGAAAAGTGCAACTTTAGCAGCCATTTTTTTGTTGAGACTTAGTTAAGTCAATTTCAGAGGCAAAACAGTGTGAGATAAGTATTGATTTCAACTGAGATTAATTTTTGTGTGTACAAGCCACTGATTGAAAGTCAAACATTTGTTCTGAAATGTTCAAGTGAACAATTTTTACTTTTTATGCAGAGTGACTGAATTGAAAGACAGGCGGAAAAGCTAACTGTGGTGTAAGAAACTGCCCAAGAGTAGAGATTGTAACCGTTGCTCTAATACACCAAGCACAGCAAGTAAATATCAATTCTAACCGATACAACCACGGCAGTTGGGTGAATCATTTCAGGTAGACCTGTGTTTTGACTATTCCCTTCTTGTTTTTTTTTTAAGCGTTGTCCAAATGACGTCTATTAGTCAACCCACAGACCAGCTGTGTGGTGGTAGGAGTGTATATTTTCAGGTGAAGAGCCCAGCTGATCAGAATTTATTGCATTGGTTATGTACCAAGCGTACATAGGGTTGTGTTACACACAGTTATTTAATATTAGGGGTTTTAGTGGAAATAAATTCCGGCACTTGACGACAGCCAGTGCAAAGGGGTGCCAAACACAAATTGACCCCAATACAAGTGTAAAAATAAAAGTCAAGGTTTAACTAGTCACATGAGAGTTTGTGGAAAGGTGGTGAAGACGCAACGTAGAAGTATTTTTTTGGTTTTTCGTGTCCAACGTAAGACAGACAAATCTAGGGGCCCGGAGATCCCATGTAGGGCAGAATCGAGCTGCGGAAGCGACTTTTGCATACGTGGAGAGGAGATCTTGAATGCAAACCGAAACTGAGCTGAGCTACCGCGAGTACACCGCGGTACATAAGGGAGAGCGTACTACCAGTGTGCTCATTTTTTGTTGCTCGCCTGAGGGGACGTTCCCTAGACGTACACTTTCAGGGGAGACGTTCTGCTTAAAGCGATTTGAGTAAGGACGTAGCCTACGTCTACGCGTCAGCGGACAGAAGGGTTACCGCTGAGGTGGAGCAGAGACACGACGTAGGTGTGACAAATTGCAGCTGAAAATCACGTCATACAATAACTTATAATCATTAAACTGTATGAATTATTTCATTTCCTATAAAAAATAATAACGTAATTCAATTCGTACAATTACATCAATATTCAAAGGCAATTCATGTATAACAAACATTAGACATTACTTTTTTCTATACATTTACTTACAACAATTGTCAACGGTATTTAATTACCTACAAAAAGGTGGAGTTAATTCATATTGTGCATTTACTCACAACAGTTGTTAACGTTATTTAATTTTCTTCAAAATGTTTGACTTTATTCATTTTGTACATTTACTTCCAAAAATATCCAACGGCATAACGTCTCTTACTAAAAATTCCAATGGAAATAATATCACTTACAACAATTCGTACATTTACTTACAAGATTTCACGTCCTACAAAAATTGTTCGAAGTGGCGTCCTCCACCGGCGTTACACAGCTGGCAGCGTTTGTGCATCGACTGACGCACTCACTCAAACACACCTGGCATGTTGCGAATCTCATCGAATACAAGAATGATGCGAGTTAGAAGTTCCTCTTCTGTGTCGACAGGGGTCTCGTTACCGGGCTTTTTATGTGACCCCGTAAAAAAAGTCTACAGACTTCAGATCTGGAGATAGAGGGGGCCAGGTAACAGGGCCACCTCGTCCTATCCACTTGTTTGGGAATGCCTCATTTAGATACTCACGCACGTTTAGCCGAAAGTGCGGCAGCGCACCATCGTATTGTATCCACATGGTCCTACGCGTGGCAAGTGGAATGTCTTCGAGGAGTTTGGGCAGAATGTCTTGCACGAACACAAGGTAATTATCTGCATTAAGTTTAGGAGGAAGCAGGTATGGACCCAGAAGATGATCGTGAATGATTCCCGCCCAGACGTAAATTGTGAAACTTTGTTGATAGCCTCGGTCAACTGTGGCATGAGGGTTATCGTAGTCCGTCCCACACATGGATGTTCCTGCTGTTATAAATGCCTTCTCGCGTGAATGACGCCTCGTCTGTGAAAAGTATGTGGATGGGGAACAGTGGGTCCTCTATACAGCGTTGCAGGTACCACTACGAAAAGTTCTGGCGAAGAGGGTAAACGGCGGGGCTCATCGCTTACAATTTCAAATGGTGATATGGATGAAGACTTTCGTCTTGCATCACGTGCCACACCAAGGTGTGGTTGGCGTGCATGGCGTGACCACTGGGACGTG
This sequence comes from Machilis hrabei, assembly GCA_003456935.1. Lineage (NCBI taxonomy): Eukaryota > Metazoa > Arthropoda > Insecta > Archaeognatha > Machilidae > Machilis > Machilis hrabei. The sequence continues at coordinate 53,017 of KZ872538.1, forward strand.
TACTGGTGTTTTAGTTTGTTGTCCACGAGCTCCAGTATCTCCTCCTCGAAGCTTGGCGTGGGTATGGTGCGTCTACGTCCAGTATCGATCTTAAGTGGAGTAAAGGTGCCCGTTTCCCGTAGCCGTCAGTCGGTCGATGGTGGTGAAGGTGGTGTGGTGCGGAGGCTGTCGAAACCACTCAGAATACATTCGCAGTGCAGCTCTGCCATTTCTGCCTTCTGCACCGTATGCGAGATGCATATCCGACATCTCCTCACAAGTGTAGCTATTCATGTTGACGTTTCAAGAAAGTGTCACACAAACAACTTCACGCCAGAGGACTGCGATCTAATCTGCATTTTCTGATCAAATCCTATCCAGCGTTCTTTAATGCACTGCAGAACCTGTAGAACTGTCTGCTGTTTGTGTGTACTGTTTGTTTATGTATCTAAGCCGATCGCATATTCTTTACGCATGACGGATAAGCCAATGAGAGAGGTTTAAGATTTACATAAATGTACAAAATGATTGTAGGTTGCAATTTTGTTGGAAATTAATTAACGTATGCAATTGTTGTAAGTAAATGTACGAAATAAATTTAACAAGGGGAGGCCCAGACCTAGTTTTGTTGGTTTATGTTCGTACTTTCCCTCATGAAAGGTCATTACTAAAACCTTAATTTGACCGAGTAGTAAGGCCCGCTNAAAACAGTGTTTCAAAATATCTTTCAACTGCAAAAAACATTGTTTTTCTATACATACAGGGTAATTCATAAATTCCTCCGGGGTTTCAGGACTCAATAAAAAAAGCAAACAAGACAGACACAGCAGAAAGATGTGCAAACTCACCAAGTTTTTGTAGAAAAGAGCACAGCACGGTGTGACGTAGTTGCATCATTTTTCCGCTAGGAGCAGAATTGTCCCAATTATGGCGTTTACAGGTGAACATAAAGCGTTTTGTGTGTTACAAGTTGACAAAAATCAGTCAATAGTGACGGTGCAACGAAGTTTTTGTGCAAAGTACCACATAGAGGCACCTACAGACAAAACAATTCGTGAGTCGTACAGGAAATTCACGCAGACTGGTTGCCTGTGTGCTGCTAAACAAACCGGCCGGCCGGGTTCCTCGCAAGAGGCTGTTGAGCGTGTGCAAGAATAATTTGCGAGGAGCCCGCAGAAGTCGANATACAGGGCGAGCAAGGAGTTACAGATACCTGAGGCGAGTGTGTGGCGCATTCTACGTAAATGTCTTCCTGTGAAACCATACCGGCTATAGCTCCTGCAGGCATTGAGTACACAGGATCATGATGTTCGTTTCAGTTTCTGTTTTGAATTTCAGCAGCACTTAGAGACCGATGGATTTGCCGAGAAGCTAATTTTCAGAGATGAGGCGTTGTGTGCAGTAAGGTGAACCGTCACAATACTCGCATTTGGGGCACATAAAATCTGCATGCAACAGTGGAACACGTCCATGATTCACCAAAGATGAATATGTTTTGCGCCATTTCCTGTCGTAAAGTCTACGAACCACTTTTCTTTCACGAGCCTACGGTTACTGGTGCAAACTACCTGGACATGCTACAACAATGCTTAATGCCACAGTTACAAGTGGATAGTGAAGACTTCATCTATCAACATTACGGAGCCCCGTGTCACTACCATGGTAACGTCCATCGTTTCTAAACGTTAACTTTCCAGGCCGTTGGATTGGGCNCTCTTCTGAAAATGACTCCGCTCTTCTAGCCATCAAGGTCATCTGACCTCACCCCATATGATTTCTTCATGTGTGGTTACATCAAGGATCTTGTGNGAGGCTTTTAGTGGGGCAGCCACGACAACATCCGAACAACACGTCAAACTTCGAGAGTCTCGTCAAAGCCATGACAGAGTATATGCCCCAAAAAGTCTTCAGTNGATGAAAGTATGCAACGCTTTTCATCAATCTTCACCATTACTCGTGTCACTTGCAAATGGCCTGGCAGCTATGAACATTGTCAACTGTGATTGAAATCGGACTTACATCGATGAACGTTTTGGTATGGAACCCCTTCAGTGAGATCCATCTCAAGAGGAAGGGCAGAGTGAAATATCTCGCAGTAACATCCAAGTTAATCCAAATTCAGGATTGTATTGTTCAAGTTAACCCAATGCAGCTTATACTAAGAATTACTGTGCGTAGTCCGAAGTGATGATGAGCTCGAAAAATACCTTTTGTTTGAACTAGCAACGTGACCTCCCACTCTATTTGAGGTGGTGTCCTTCACAAAGGGACCCAAATCAAAACGTTTGAAGTCACTGCAAGTATTGGCACATTCCTGTACGGGAACTTCAAACTCCACCGAAGTCATACATCATAAACAAAGGATACCTGCTGCACCATGTACAATCGATGAAACACGACACAAATGGAAAAATATGCAAAAAGTATATTTCATATGCAAAACGGAACCACTCATCATCAGAAGTTACTGTGGTATTTGACGGATTTGGGGAGCCTTCAACCAACGATTTTGAACACGAGTACAGGGCTGCATACAGGCTTTCAGCAATTTCGTAGACGAAAATGCAGTCACCGTGGCTTCAACGGACGAGTTCCTAGCCAACCCAAACAACAAGTGTCAATTCATATGTAAACTGGCATCACATCTTGTCACTGCAGGCATTGGTGTTTTTCAAGCTCCTGGAGACGCGGACTGTTTTACTGTGAACTCGGAAATTAAAGCCTGTAAGCCGGCAGTTATATTAGGCAATGACACTGATCTCGTCGTGCTCCTTACAACGGCCAGGATGTAATAATGCTTATGCATGGGAAAATCAACGACCCACAAAAAATGTTAATCAGTGTTGCCGTCTAAGAATTACTGAGACAATTTAAAGAGTGCTTGCTCTTCCTACCTACAATGACCGGTTGTGACACCACAGAGTTTCACTTCAAGATGCAGAGGTTCCAAAAATTGCGTTCAAGTACAAATTTTCAAGAAGTCATTAAACTATTCAACCTTAAGTCATCGTCACCTATTGCAGTAACAGAGGCAGGAGAAGATTTAAATTATAGTTTCTGTCCTAACAAGAGCACATACTTTCTAAATTTAAAATGGTACCATATTTAGCCTATATGAGAATTGCTTCCATAGCAAGTTTGGATGGCACTTTCCAACTGACCAAACTTCCGCGTTTTCNATCAGGTACAGCAATGACAAGACAGTTAATCAAATCCTGATGATTGGTGATGGAAGTTTGACAATGGGTGTTACATACAAATCGCATTCCTACGGGATCCAGCACGGGAAAGGCTCCCTAAGCTAATTACCTACAACTGCAAGTCCGGAAGCAATAGGAATAGATGCGGGTCCCTTAAGAATAAACTACATTGCTCCAGCGTGTGTGGACACTGTACCGACCAACAATCGACCATGGCTGCATCAACAGAGCACCTTGCTTAAAGAGGAGGAGAACGAGGAGGATACCGATGACATCTTGCTGCTGAGTGATTATGTCCTTNATGTATGTGTTGATCTGGAGTCACCTGTTGTTAGGTGCCGCTGGATTAGTAATGAGGGCTAAGGTAAATACACAAGGCGGGGGAGCACATATATTAATTAAAACATATCTAGAGGCATATTTTTGCATCTAAAATAAATCAATGAGTTATAACTACATCACTCAATGACATAAAATCCCTCAGCCGTAGAAACCCACTGGGCAGTGTTCAATACTGCAGCGTCTTCGTTCAGCATCATCTATACCAGTGCAGGATCATGGTGAGTCAAATTGTTAAAATATGTTTCCGAATTGACTTGTAATTCTCTACAACTTTTATTTGAACATGTTTTGATACTTCTAATCATAANGGCATAACGTCTCTTACTAAAAATTCCAATGGAAATTGTATCCCTTACAACGATTCGTACATTTACTTACAATATTTCACGTCCTACAAAAATTGTTTGAAGTGGCGTCCTCCACCGGCGTTACACAGCTGGCAGCGTTTGTGCATCGACTGACGCACTCGCTCAAACACACCTGGCATGTTGCGAATCTCATCGAATACAAGAATGATGCGAGTTAGAAGTTCCTCTTCTGTGTCGACAGGGGTCTCGTAAACCGGGCTTTTAATGTGACCCCATAAAAAAAGTCTACAGACTTCAGATCTGGAGATACAGGGGGCCAGGTAACAGGGCCACCTCGTCCTATCCACGTGTTGGGGAATGCCTCATTTAGATACTCACGCACGTTCAGCCGAAAGTGCGGCGGCGCACCATCGTATTGTATCCACATGGTCCTACGCGTGGCAAGTGGAATGTCTTCGAGGAGTTTGGGCAGAATGTCCTGCACGAACACAAGGTAATTATCTGCATTAAGTTTAGGAGGAAGCAGGTACGGACCCAGAAGATGATCGTGAATCATTCCCGCCCAGACGTTAATTCTGAAACTTTGTTGATAGTCTCGGTCAACTGTGGCATGAGGGTTATCGAAGTCCGTCCCACACATGGATGTTCCTGCTGTTATAAATGCCTTATCGCGTGAGAATGACGCATCGTCTGTGAAAAGTATGTGGATGGGGAACAGTGGATCCTCAATACAGCGTTGAATGTACCACTACGAAAAGTTCTGGCGAAGGGAGTAAACGGCGGGGATCATCGCTTGCAATTTCAAGTGGTGATATGGATGAAGACCTTCGTCTTGCATCACTTGCCACACCAAGGTGTGGTTGGCGTGCATGGCGTGACCAATGGGACGTGTACTGGTGTTTTAGTTTATTGTCCACGAGCTCCAGTATCTCCTCCTCGAAGTTTGGCGTGCGTATGGTTCGTCTACGTCCAGTGTCGATCTTAAGTGGAGTAAAGGTGCCCGTTTCCCGTAGCCGTCCGTCGGTCGATGGAGGTGAAGGTGGTGTGGTGCGGAGGCTGTGGATTTGGAAACCACTCAGAATACATTCGCAGTGCAGCTCTGCCATTTCTGCCTTCTGCACCGTATGCGAGATGCATATCTGACATCTCCTCACAAGTGTAGCTATTCATGTTGACGTTTCAAGAGAGTGTCACACAAACAACTGCACGCCAGAGGACTGCGATCTAATCTGCATTTTTTGATCAAATCCTATCCAGCGTTTTTTAATGCACTGCAAAACCTGTAGAACTGTCTGCTGTCTGTGTGTACTGTTTGTTTATGTATCTAAGCCGATTGCGTATTCTTTACGCATGACGGATAAGCCAATGATAGAGGTTTAAGATTTACATAAATGTATAAAATCATTGTAGGTTGCAATTTTGTTGGAAATTAATTAACGTATACAATTGTTGTAAGTAAATGTACGAAATAAATTTAACAAGGGGAGGCCCAGACCTAGTTTTGTTGGTTTATGTTCGTACTTTCCCTCATGAAAGGTCATTACTAAAACCTTAATTTGACCGAGTAGTAAGGCCCGCTTGTTCGCCTATTGCAAGAAAAATGACTTTCAACAGTTCAAGCGTGGCAGTATGGACTGTATAAGAAAACATTTTAATGGGTCGTGTAGCTTACTCGGTTGTGATATGGTCTCATAGTCAGACGGCCATGGTTTCAAGTCTCACAGCTGTCATTGGTATTTTACAACGTATTTGTTAATTGTTTATTTACGTGCTTCCATTATTCCGCTGTAATAGTTGTTTCACTGTTATACAGTATTAATAGTTAATAATAGTTTACATGCAAAACTTCCTATTCCTTTTTTTTACCTCTGGCTTTACACATCGTGTTTTTATGACAATTAGTAATATTGTTTACATTATAAAATACATTTAGGAACGTAACAAAATATACTTGTTTATTAAATTGTATAAGTCTAACAACTTTTACAAGGGGATAATGTAAGCATGTAAATAAACAAGTATAAATGTACGTTGTAAAAGAAGGGGACGGCAGCGAGACTTGAACCAGTAGCTTTCCGACTACGAGACCAAACGCTACTGAGTAAACTACAAGGCAACCGTAAAAAATGTTTTTGTACAGTCCATATTATCCCGCTAGAAAGATTTCAAAGTAATTGTTCTCGAAATTGGCCAAAAAGCATGCTGTACTACTTGGCCAAATTATTGTCCTAGTAATGACTTTTCATTAGGGAAAGTATGAATACAAACAACCAAACAAACAACAACAAAAACAAACCACGTCTATGCCTCCCCTTGTACGTTAGCACATCTTGTAATTTATGATAATAGACAAACATCAACCGGTTGGCCTAGTGGTTAGAGTGCTCGCCTCCGGGGGCCGGCTCCTAGTCCTGGGTAAAAAAGGGTTATCCTACGAGTCTGCCTGTGAAGCACTCCACACTAAGGTAAGATCATACGCGTGTTCCGGGAGGCATGTTAAAAGCAGGTCCCTTCGATAAGTGTTCGATGTAAAAAGAACCCACCTCCGGCTATGTGTCGAGTGAGTGGCAGAATTCAATTATCCTGAAGCGTCATTACGACGCGGTTGGGGTATCCATTAGACCTAACAGTGGGACCATAATCCAATAGCAATAGACAAACAACTTATATGTGCTTCATTTCACGTTGAAATTACAATACAAAAGGTAAATTAGTGGAAATATTAAAAAAAAAAAAAACATTGTCGGTGGCCAGAATCGAACCAGCGAAACCACACACCACAGGTGAAACACTTCGACAGCTCGACTATTACGCACTTACTCTACATGTTGGCTTTTCAATTGAAATATACGGAATTCTTTAAAGTTTCACATTTTACACAGTTGGTATGTCCGACTGGTGGGTGTGGTCATTTAGCAACTAGTCTCGTGATTGCCCAATTGAATATCTTCATTACGGGAAATTTATTGGTCTCAGAGATCTGGAATAAAATATTTCTATAGAATATTCGGTACGAGGAATTCATCTGACCAGGTTTGTCGGTATTGTTTTTAAACACCCTGTATATAGGCTCATTAAATACACATATATACAGTATATATAAATGTATTTAATGAGCATTTCGTAAGCATAAACAAAATTTTATACATATATTAACGAACTTATTTTTCGCAAGACTCTATTTCTTTCCTTCCCTCTAATTTTTTAAATTTAATTGTTTGAATGATGTAATTAGAAAATAAGCGAAACAACATAATGCTTGCACTTACTGTTTTAAGCTCTTCTGCAAATTTATCCTGCGTAGTCAGTACAACTATGGCGAAATTTGGTTCATCTCTCAATTCCATATATTGGGCAGTGTTGTTCGTCAAAATGTTAACATTTATTCGAATGTTTTCCTTGTTCAGTCGTTG
>KZ872539.1:0-19554 GCA_003456935.1 Machilis hrabei
AATTTCACTGCGTCCGCCAATGTTTTTGGTTCTTTCGTCAATACAAAAGGACTGTACTTTGGTGATAAACCTGCCAAAAATCTAGCCAACAACATTTTTTCCCAATCTAAAGTGACTTCCACAATTTCTCCTTTATTTTTCAACTAATTACCAAGTGCCTTTAGCCGCCTGAATTGAGCTACGGTTTCATTACCCTTTTGAAAACAGTGAGAACTTTTATCCATCACGCTATTTATATTTTCACGTGGCGCAAACNTCTCACAAANAGCTGCTTTAAAAACATCATAATCTCTTTCTTGACGGATTTCTTCGTTCACCCCTCTTATACGTCTCTTACACGCAAATAACTTTTGGCTAGGATTAGCAGAAATAGTACTCAAAACGTCATCCAATTCTTCAAAAAAAGATAAAAATATTTTTCTCAGATTTACTGCCAGTGAAAATACTTATATGAGGTAACATTGAAATTACAGTGGGTAAAGTTGGTTCTGCCAATATACTACTTCACTTTAAAAGAACAAATTTGCAATAAAAATTGGCGATAATCCCAAAAATCAACTGTAGCTCAACGGTAACTTCGATAAAATAAAAAATATTTAAATATACAATGGTCGCATCCGTGCGTTAAATAACAATTAGTGCAAGATAATACTGTCCAAGTGAACAGTAAAAACATTCAAATGATTAGATTACAGTCTAGAACAAGTCCCCAATCACCTTCAAATGTCGAGAACGTGGGCATGCCATATAGTAACAACATAAGAAGCGTTGGTTGACATGCACTTATTTCACCTGTAATGACCTAGTCCCTCTAAAAATGAAAAAAATTAATGTAATAAATTTTGTCGATTTACTGAACATTACTTCAAACATGAATATTGACAGAAACATTAATACCCATTAAAATAAAAATCACAAGCGGCTGAGCCCCCACTTCTGTAAGGGAAAACTTAGGGGTGCAAATGTCTAATTTTTGTGTAGCAATAAAATTTAGAGTATCCCTTACATGTCAGTTTTAGTCTAAAGGATGGACTTTTAAGTATATTCATTAATTCGATTTTGAAGCATACTCAAAACACTTACAGTATGTTCCTTTTATTTTGACGNAGAACACAACATTTAAACAACAAACAATAACTATAATACATATTTACCTTTCATGTAGCAAAGTGGAAAATAAGACGATCACAATAAAGTTCCTATCATATTTAGACAATGTTAATCTACCGTTTCCACAGGCAATCCTCCTCTCCATCACAGTATATCGCCTTTTTATATGTTTGTAAACAGTAGCAAATTGAGTACGCAGTTCTCCCACCGCTTACTTGACAAAACACTTTCTGTCAAGGATGCGTTGTTAACAGACACGTAACAATTTGCAACATCACACATATTACAAGTGTCAGTGAGCTTAGAGCTTCTCTGCACATATACTAAACAATCAGTTTCCACAAATGTACAATGTACATGAACTATAATTTGATAAAATAAAATGTTTCGTTAAAAAAGTACGCAAATTAAAAAAATCCTCACAACTTAGTACAATACACATTATTGTTGTCAATTGGTGCTAGATATAAAGCTCTTGATTAGAGGAACAATTCTGGGTGTACAATTAAATTGCATCAAAGAAAAAATGGCTAACTGTATAAACTTTTGAAAAGGACTGCACTTAGTACAATGAACACTATTGTTGTTAATAGGAGCTTAACATAAAGCTCATGAGTAGAGGAACAATTCTGGGTGGGTATATAATCAAATTGCCTAAAGGAAAAAAATGGCTAAATATAGAAACTTTTGTGAAGAACTGTACTTAATACAATGAACATTATTGTTGTCAATTGGTGCTAGACATAAAGCTCTTGAGTAGAGGAACAATTCTGTGTGGGCGTAGAATTAAATTGCCTCGAAAGAAAAAAAAACTGCTGAATGAACAGAATTTTGAGAAGAACTGTACTTAGTACAATGAACAATATTGTGGTCAATTGGTGCTAGATATAAAGCTCTTGAGTAGAGGAACAATTCTAGGTGTACAATTAAATTGCCTCAAAGAAAAAATGGCTAAATTTATAAACTTTGGACAAGGACTGCACTTATTACAATGAACACAATTGTTTTCCATTGATACTAGAAATAAAGTTTTGAGTAGAGCAACAATTATGGGTGGGTGTAAAATTAAATTGCCTCGAAAGAAAAAGAAAGTTTGCCACCTTTTTTTAATTGCTAATTTTTTTTATGGCTAAATTCACACTGGTGTATCGTTCTAGGAAAAAATTGTTTTACACCGAAAACACAGGCAACTAAGAATTCTGTCACATAATCTTAGAATACATTTGATTTCTCGAAACTGTCATGATCCGAAGTGTTCCACTTTCTGATTCTCGAATAGTCCAGTCTTATCCGGATAGTATCGGACTGCCCGAAAATTCGGACAGTCCGATTAACGGATAGTGTTTCGGACTGTCCGAATTATCGAACAGTCCGACACTATTCGGATAGTTCGGATTTTGGATCCGCTGTTCGGATAGTAACGGACTATTCGGATCTTCAGATATCCGGACACTTAGGTACTCTAATTTACACCTTATAAATTTATGATACTTTAGATCACATAATCACCATTAAACCGGTCGAGTTATGCTCCTACAATTGTAATGAAATGATATAATTTTTAAAAAGCATATTTCTGGCTTGAGGTCGTCAACCTGGGTACGCAAAGGAGGCACTCGCGTATATCCTTTATAATACTGGTATCTACTGCAGGTTGAACTCTTAACACTTTGAGTTAGTGTAACAGAGAGGTGATGGGATTATTTTTATTCTTCGTCTATTCGGCTTCATTTTCTTTATCTCCCTCCTTTCCTATCTTTCTCTCTAACGTATCATATTATCTAAATCCCGATCACAAAGGTGTGTTTCCACGATCTATTTTCCGGGGTTGCAAATTGTCTATGATCCGGTGGAAAACAATCGGACTGTGAGCGGGGGTTCTTGACTTTTGCTATGATTCAGATACTAGGTTCACCTGCCCTCTATTTAATTCCTAAAAAAAAAACTTTTATCATCTGCACTTTGAAATTCAAAGTTTGAACTCCTAACACTTTGATTTGTGTCACAGAGACGTGTTGGGAGTATTTTTACATTTCTTCTCTACGGCTTCATTTACTTATCTCACTTCTTTCCTATGTTTCTCTGTCTATTATCATATCTTCCTTAATCCCCAGCACATAGGTGTGTTTTCGCGATTTGTTTTCTGTCAGAAGAATTAGGGGGGTGGCAAACTTTCTATAATACAGCTGAAAACCGGGGGGCAATGCCCGTTTAAACGAGTTGATTGTCAGCGGGGGTTGTTGTATTAGTCTATGATTCAGTTACTGGGGTAACCTGCCCTTTGTCTAAATCTAAAAGACACTAGCTACCTCTGCACTTTATAATCCCAACGCTTTGAATTAGTGTAGCAGAGACGTGTTGTGATTATTTTTATATTTCTTCTCTTCATCCTAATTTTCTTTATCTTTCTCTATCATATAGCCTTTCATTTTCTCTAATCCCTGTCACAAAGGTGTGATTCCACGATCTGTTTTCTGGCAACGGAATCCGTCGGGTGCAACTTTTTTTATGATCTCACGTAAAACTGGCGGGTACTGCCAGTTTCAACAAGCGGACTATCAGCGGGAGTCTTTGGCTATGTTTCAGATACTGGGATGAACCCCCCTCTCTAGGCACTGTAGGAACTAGTTTTCATTTTGCCTTTTCATGTGTTCTGAAACAGACCAGTAGACTTTCTGGAAGACTAATGGCTAAGTAATATGACCATTATGAAACATGAGTAATTTTGCACCGCCTATGGCGGCTTCAATTACTCGGCTTTCGAGTAGCAACATTTCAGTTTTCAATATAGGCTATACTGTAGCATTTTTTAGATATAATTTACTCTCTTTTATAAATTAAACACTACCTGTAATTATATAATGAAAGTCGTTAAAATTAATTTCAAGTTTAATATATTAAAAAGGTTCGTCTAACCTTCACTTTATTAACTTGAAATTTGTGGTGTGAATTTAAACAGAAATCAATCAATGTAAGCACAAAACGAAATAAAACAACGACAATCGGCTTAACACCAACAAACATGGTGGAATCGAGGCACGCTGAAAGACAGTGCACACGCTGAAAGACAGTGCAGACGGTGAAAGACTGCGTACGGTTTCCATAGCGACGAAAATAAAAAATGGTGGTAATTTTTAANTTGAGATAGTGAATCAGATGTGTTGGGCCAAAATAAACATTTGTTGTGATATGACTTTTTCCCACACAACGCACCATTTGAAAGATATTGTGATGTCACGTGACAAAAACAAACAAAATGGCGCTTCTGCATTATGGCTAGAATTAGCGTCAGTCACTCACTCACTTACATTCAGCTACATTAAATTAGTGATAATGCTGCAGCTAATATCATTTACCCAAATTATTGAATCTCCCACTCGGACTACAGACAAGTCATCTACGTTAATTGATATTATTGCCGTTAGCAAACCGAAATTAGTGCTTGAATCAGGAAACCTCATGCCTCCAGGCAACTNTGATCATGAAACGGTCTATATTGTTTATTCTTTAGTAGTAGAAAAAATAAAATATGTATTTAAGAAAATTAGGAATTTGAGAAATATTGACAAGCAACTGTTCAAACACGATGCTCACAAAGCTCCATGGGGATATATATATACATGTGATAATATTAATGATATGATTGAAGAATTTAAAGCCCTAGTTTTAGTTCTGGTAAAAATAATCATGCTCCGAGTCGTATCGTTCGCGCCACAAAACCTTTTGCCCCTTGGCTTAATAATGAAATTAAGGAGCTGATGATGCGTCAAAGAGGAGATACAAACACTCCTTGTGTCAACTGCAGTGGTAGGAGTACAAATCCCTAAGAAACAAAGTTAAATAGAAAATTCGCAATGAATAATTGAAGCAGTTTGAAACCAGGGTAAATATAAATGCCACAAAATCCAATAAACTATGGAAAGAACTAAAACAGCTGGACATAAAAACTGAGAAAAGGGTGCCTAAACCTGATCATTTGAAATGTCCTGATGAACTAAATAATTACTTTACAAAAGTCGGAAACAGTCACGTCTCCAGTGAACAAACATATTATGTTCCACTTGCATCTGAGTCTATTTTTTCCTACAGGTGTGTGACAGTGATTGAAGTAGAGCGATTCCTAAAACAAATAAATAGCTTCAACTGGCTTATTTATGCCTTTTCCACGTTTACCGCACCTTCTGTGTCGATTTGAGTCTTTTGCTTGACCTCTGTCTCTCTGTGTGCATTAGGCGGCTTTTCTTTGTAGCTCACATTGTTCGGAGAATTTTCACACTTGCGTCGGCCTCCTTGGCCGGATATCGAGAGCAACGTCACCAGCACTGCCGTGACTTATCTATTCTTTCTCCCCCTCTTGCTGTGTTTTGCTCGATTCCAGTAAATGTAACCTACACTTCCCTTGAAGAATTGGTTTGAGCGTCTGCTTTCCTCCACGCTATTCCACCTTTTCTGAATGTCCCTTGGTCGTTAACTGTGCGACCAATACATAAACATAATACAATACACACACAATCACACAAAATGCTCTTATTCCTTTCGTAATAAAGCAATATTGTCGATTCTTATGTCAAAATATTCAGAATATCTAGGCGCTTCTTTTTAGAACTGTCAACCAGTGATCACGATATGTTAAAATTTAACGACCCTTAAAATGAATAATTAGGTTTTCAGTCTTGAAAATTCTTACAAAACTATTGTTGGTTCAACAATAAAAATTTTTGCATGAAACTTAAGTGTACTCACTACAACCAGGCCCAAAATCATGCTCCCGGAAAACAAATCGCTTAATATCTGGCTTATGTTGAACAAATCCGGGAAACTAAAAAAGAGGAGACATAGAATAATGCCTTGTGTTGATTTTGGTGTAACATTTTCAAAAATTAATTAAAATCTAATACGTGTAATTTGGTATATTCGGCTTTTAATTTTAAATATGAATATACCAAATTACCCATATTAGAATTTAATAACTTTTAGAAAATTGTATATCAAAATAAACACAAGGCATTGTTCTATGTCTCCTCTTTTTTAGTTTCCCGGATTTGTTCAACATAGGCCAGACATTAAGCTATTTGTTTTCTGGGAGCATGATTTTGGGCCTGGCTGTAGGGAGTACTCTTAATACTTTCTTTTTATGTGAGTTGACCCCAAGTAGACAGTAGATGCACATTATGCATTACATTAAAACACTAAGTACTGATTTTAAAGTATGTGGTTCAACATTGGTATATTTTTCTCTCACGTTAGTTTTTTCTGCCAAACCTTTGTTTAATAATTATATTTTTCAATTCAACACAGTTTAACAAATTGTAAAGCATTTGTCAAAATCGATATTTAGAAAACATAAATAAAGTGTTTGGTTCATTTGTAATAAATGTTTTCTCTAAATGATGAAAGTGTTTTTTTTATGAAGTACAGCCACCAGATGGATCATTTCCTAACGTCGAAAAATACATAAACTCGTTAATGGTCAGCCAATCACTAACGCTGAAAAGAAAGACTTCACAACACGCAGCCTTAGGTGATACTCGTACCCACAATTTACGGTGCGTGTGTGACTGACTAGACAACTGATCAGCTTAACTCTGATTAAATATAATACAACATTTATTTAAATTCAATATCTAATGTTACTTAGAATACGACATTTGTTTCTACCCTTAGTATTGATTATGAACCATATTCCACCGTAAACTAGTTTTTTACGTTATTATATTTTATTTTAACAATACTTAAACTAGTTTAAGAGGTATTATTATATTTATTTTTCAGTGGCATCGAAAAATCACTTGTACAATATTTTGTTGATCTGAGTTAAATATCCAACCTATTGTACAATTTGTTTCCCGTGCTAAGCCACCTCAAAAATATTCGAGTGGACCTACTCATTTTTGGTAATACAGCTTTTAAGAACCTTTTTTTGTTAATTTGGCAAAATGTATTACCCTGATTAATGTTTGATCTCGGTGACCTCGAGAACCCTGAGTAGAATATCTCATTCGTCTAAGTCATGTATTATATTTTAGAATTAGGCTGCACTGTTACTGGTACAGTATAAGGAATTTGTGTACATAAGTTCAGGTATGTTCTCAGAGTTTACCAACGTCAAAAACGTTTGACTATATTGTATACCGTATATATTTGCAAATAGTTTTGTCAAATGGCATATATCTAAAACATTGTTTGTATATTTATGCATGACTTGTCTTTCTCCCACAAAGTTTGAAGTACAAGTTTTCGACGAATCGTCTCTGTGATAAAAGATGCGACTGCCAAGAACTTTTTATTTCCATATTCAACTTAAAAGTCAGCCAGGAATCTATTCCTCAACTCCATGGGCGCGATTTTACTTTATCACACTCTGTACATCAGTAAGTGTTTTTAGGTTTGTCATTGCATGAGTAATGAGTCTTAAAATACTCATCTAAAGCCCATCCGTGGTACAATAATTCAATCTTTTAAATTGAATACATACAGCGTGCTATGAATTAGATGCGAGTAATCCTGAGAACAATATCTACTTGAAGTGNGTACAATATAGAAGAAGAATCATTTCAGTGTTATATTTACGAAAAGAGTAATTTATTTTCACATTTTCGTATCTGAACGGTTATGAATGCTTAAATATGTATTACCATTTCGCAAGTAATTTCAACAAAATCCTTAAAGGTGCCTGTACACCAAATACAAATTAATAATATTGTTAGTAGCATAATGTTAATAACAAATATGTCAATAACAATTCTTGTAATGTTTTGGTNAATGTCGATAACAAAATGCTAATAGCAATGTAATTGACAAAAATGTTGGTAGCATGCCATGAACAAATCGAAAAGAAACCAAAAAAGTGTATAACAAAGTTATCAAAACATGTTTCTCAAGAAGTAAATAGCTCAAAGACTTTCATGTTATAATATGTGATTGGCAGCTCCTCCAGTCAAAGTCATGGCTTCACAGGAGGAGGTAGCTATTGCTGCTGCTTGTATAGTGATAATTGGTGCAGGAAGACAAAAAAGTAGAAGAGGATGTGGGTTCATCCATACCTTCAAGGTAGGCACAGGCACAGTGGACGTTATAAAATAAATGACATAAAATAAAACTTGATATTGGTGAATTATAGAGCATTGACAGTTTCAGATGTTTTGTGAGAATGTCAAGTACTGATTTTGAGTACCTTGTGAACCTTGGAGGTCCAAACATTACACGGCAAGACACCAACTTCAGAAAAGCCATTTCAGTCCCTGAAAGGTTTGTTCTTACCCTGCGATACTTAGCTACTGATGACAGTTTTGATACTTTAATGATCTTGTTCCGGATATCAGTCCCCAGTGTATCCAAAATTGTGCCAGAAGTATGTGATGCATTCGTAGATGCACTGAAGGATTGGGTCAAGGTAAGTTTGTTGTAATTAATATGTATTTTAAATGAATTTGTTCTTGTTTAAGGAATATCTTCCGTATTTCACCCAAGATCTTTGGAGCGTTTTGTGTTTTTGAAATCGTTATTGAACCATAATAATAATATAACCATATTAAAGTGTACGTCTCTTTTCTTCAATGTATTATTAATTTACAGTATCTTTTAAGTATAATTTATATTTCTTGATTCTACTGTGGGGGCAGTACGGAAGATCACACAAACTATATATCTATAAATAATTGAAAAGGCTACAGAAAATGGAAATCGAAACTCGCCGATTTATTGAACATAAGTATATTCAAGAAAAAACGCTGCATGTGCTGGTTCTGTCAAAGTAAATTATATTCAATTATTGAGGCACTTGTAATATTTTATATGGCACTTTAGTCAATACAAATGAAAGTTATACATCAAAATTTGTTTCAGTGATACCACACACAGCCAAAACCGTACGTAAAGCTTCAGATCCTTGAAGTTCTGTCAAGGTTTGTCCCTCACCCTGTTGCTGAACACTAGCATCTGACGGTACAGAACTGTTTTGTTAACTGGTAGAATCTGAGGAGAACTCTTGAGTATAGTTATACGCAAGCTGTTGTGGATCATCATATCTTCCCTAGGCTGCAGAATACAATATATTATTAATGAAATATTGCACATTGTTTCTGGCACATGGTTTCAAGGGACGCATTTTAGAGGCCACGTAGTCTCCAAAAACCTGACTATCATCTTTGTACTGCATTTTGGAACTGATTGTCTTCATGACATCATAAGCTTCCTTCACCATTTTGCTTTGATCATCACTAGGTGACATATCCCTAGCTCGGGATGTTCGCTTCCTTTTGATAGGGGACTTGAATAAATTTAATTCCACCACATGTACTAGGGGCATGTTCAGTCCCTGTCATCTCATCAACCTCAGATGCTGCACCTGCTGAGTCGTCTGTACTACAACTCTGGTTCATAATCTCCTCTCCACTTGGAAGTGAATCCTTCTGAAACATACAAAAACAAACAACAAAAATTATTATATTGTTAACAAATACAACATTCTCTAAACTTTCTATAGAATATGAGAAAGCGGTGTGCACAATAATTGGTTTTATTAGTAGTTACGATTTTGTTTAGTGCAATAGAAGTATTTTAATATCTTGACATCTATTCTTGTCTTCTTTTTTCAGCTACCACAAACAACACAGGAGTGGGGGAAAGCTGCTGACGACTACGAAAGGCTGTAGAACTTCCCACACTGCTGAGGAAGTACTGATGGAAAACACGTGGAAATTGTGGCCCCTCCCAATAGTGGTAGCGACTACATTTTTACAAGGATTACTTCAGTATCGTGCTTCTTGCTCTTGTTGACGCACAATATTGTTTCCTGTACGCCAATGCTGGATGCCAAGGATGAATCTCCGACGGCGGTGTATTCGCTAATACTTCACTTGGAAGAAATATTAGTGGATTTCAGTTAAACATTCCTGATTGCGCTCCATTGCCAGGAAGAACAACAGAAGAACATTATGTTTTCATAGGGGTTGATGCATATTATGAAACCATTCAAGGGTGAGCATGTAAAGGGAAAGAGTGTACAATTATCGTATATGCAGGCCACGTAAGGTAATAGAAAACGCTTTTAGAATAATGTCTGCTCTATTCCGTGTGCTAAGGAAGCCTATGAATCTACATCCTCACAAAGCAACCAAAGTAACTTTGGCCTGCATTCATCTGCACAACCTCCTATAGACCAGCCGCACTTCAAATCATACTTACTGCTAACCTGGAATGTTTGATTACGAAGACTGTATAACAGGGGAACTCACACCAGGACTATCGAGGGGATGCCAATGAGGATAACAGGGCTCTGGCACCCTTACGAAATGTGGGAAGGTGGGCACCAGTGGATGCTTACAGAGTAGGTATTGAGTTCGCTAATTATTTTTCATTACCTGAAGGGCGTATGGAGCGACATTCTATAGTTGAATAAGACATTCATGGTGCTGGGTACGTAATGTTATCGTACTGTTTATAAAACGGGATGTTCTAACAAGGGTCAAGCGATAATTAGGGGAACAAAGTTACATTTACCCGTTGCTTTTTTTGTATTGATGATAATTAAATTGTACCTAAACATTAAGAAATGTGAAGTTTAGTATCTCTTTTCTGTAACGCGTTTTACCATGTATGTATAATACCTTTCATTTGATACTGTTTTTCCTAGATTTTAAAGTTTGTTATCATACAAGGGAATATTGTAATCTATCAGTGTGTTCATATTATCTGAATTTGGATCATTTCATTATATGTGTGTGCTACATTACAGTATTTTATGACCAATACATTACCTACGTAATATTACAAGTAGGGAGAGGGGAGACACACTGACAGGCACGCACATCTCGATGATAGGGTTCCTATTATTTATTACTTTTTATTTATAGTTTAGTTTGTAAGGACCTCAATAATGCGTCACAACCAGGGTTAATAATATTTTTATCGTACAAAGCATTTATTATATAATGGAAAAATACTGTGCGACCGTAAAGTGTATCCCCTATTAACTTTTGAGGGACTAAAAAAAACATATGGACCAACAGTATTTCAAATTAGTTTAATAATACTAATTTCAGAGCGATTAAAATTCCACCATTCAAAGGTGTTTCACTGGGACACCTATGAACTTCCATGATTAAATTGTAAGGATGGTCGAGTGGCCCCTTCTATTAAAGTGTTTAATTCTGAGAACAAAGCAACATTGCAAACCATCATTAGCTCATTAAACCAAAATAGTGATTTTTTTTCTAAACAGCATTTTTTTAAATAAACAAGCTTTAAAACAAAGGGGTCCCTTCACTAACCTTACCATTTAAAAGTGGTAAGTTCATAGGTGTCCCAGTGAACCCCCCTTTGAGTGGTAGATTTTGTGGTCACTGTGAAAGATGATGATATGGTGTTTTACGCCTTGTCTACACACAATAAGTTATTAGGGACGATGAAGCAATGTTTATTGTGGTTAATGAAAGTGAACTTAATTATATAAACAACACCCACACGTAAGACAGCATAAACATCCATGCCTTATGCGGGATTAGAACCCGCAACCTCTCGTTCCAGGGCGCGCTGTGCTAACCACTATCCCAAGTAGGTTGGCGTGAAAATCATAATTTTAAACACATTTTAAATGTTCTTCGTCCTATATTTTTATTTTAAGTCGTTCAAATGTTAATAGGGGATACACTTTACGGTCGCACTGTTTAAAATTAGCCTATATACAGTGGTGGCTCGTGACAGCTGTCCCAGTGTACTGGCAAGGTTGCCACTTTATTTTTACTCATTTAATACAGCACTGCACATAAGTAATCCTGCAGCACTTGAATTTTATATATGGCTGAAGTCGGAACATGCTTAGTGACAATTTATTTGCAGTACTGTATTCATTCAGTAAACACAAAGTTGCAGCCTTGACAGCACACTGGGACAGCTGTCACGAGCTGCCGCTGCCTATATTGACAGGAGGGAGCAAAGTTTAATTAATTAATTGATATTAAGTTAATNACCTTCTCCACTTCATGTTAAGGGGGTAGGAGAGCGTAAGCCACAATACTTTCAATCAAAAGTACATCTGCTTGGCAGTGGAGGTATCAGACCTTATACACAAAAGTTAGTTATAAAAGAGTCACATAGGTCACAACGGATGAAAAGAGAAGATTGCATTTGAATATTTATATCAGTTTATTCAGTAATTTAATATGGCAAAGTGCCATAACAACATGCTAAGCATCAAGTACAATAATAATAAGTTACATTACCTGTAAAAGCCAGTAGTACACTAGTAGAGTCTCTGATCTGTTCAGTTTATTATTTCACTCTCATGAGACTGTAGACAGTCTTAACATGACAATTCAAGATCAAGAGTAAACAGTCAGGGGAAGAGACAAGTACCAAGAGAGTTATTAATAACCATACTTTAGTTTATATAGTATTTACAATAGGAGTCAGGTGGACTGAAAGGTCATTAGAGAGGTTGGCTAATTTTCCATGCCCTGAAGTAATGTTATTTCTAAGTGATTCTGCTCTCTAAATAACATTAGTTTTGAGAGTAGCAGTTTAGCCATGCTATTTTCAAAGTATTTCAACTGTGAGGTGAACATGAAATCTTAGCTTTATGCCTGTATTTCCAAATTTTTTTATGTACATGGCTGTTTTTATACCTTTTATTACTTCAGGTGTCAATTGTTTTAACTAGGATAGGTTACAAGGTGGGGTGAGGGTAATGACGCAACCAGTGCACCACTGGACAATCACAATCAATATAAATCTACATAAAGAGGGTCATGAATTCGACAATTAATTAAATGGTGTATATTACGACATATCTCTCCATCCAAATGAGCTATGCCCTCATAGTTTGATATTGAGTTGACGTAATTGATTGTACTCAGCGATGTTGATATGGCTGGATGCCGAATTTCACAATGTTTTGAATCTGCAACGAGTGAAAATAATTTTTCAGTATTTGGTTACAAAAACAGAGGCTAACAAAACTTAAGTTACTCTACCCCCAATAATATTTACAAAATTAAATAATTTATGTTCAAGTCAATTGAGTCAAAATAAAAGAAAATTGAAAAAATGATCCAATTGTTTAGTCTTTGGTATTTATACCACGTATGTTTTGAAAAGGTCGAATGGATTAGTGTTTCAATTTGCTTCTATTCGTACGTCTAATTTCACATAATTATTAGTCATATGTCCCTGTGGAATATGAACAACATTATCGGAAAAGAGAGTTAGTCGAAGAGGAGAGATATTTTGGTCATCCTTCTGTGTTAGAGATTTGGCGGACAGCATTGCAAGACTTCAAAGATGCTAGAACAAAGTTGAGTTGAGAAAAGACTTTCGATTATCACCCCGACAGCACATTAAGTTTGATTAAAACGTGCATCAAACTTGCCTTGTCAAGCCAATAAGCTTACAGCAAGCTTGCCATGGCAAGCTTAAAGCTTGCAGTGTACCTAAACATTAAGAAATGTGAAGTTTAGTATCTCTTTTCTGTAACGCGTTTTACTATGTATGTATAATACCTTTCATTTGATACTGTTTTTCCTACATTTTAAAGTTTGTTATCATACAAGGGAATATTGTAATCTATCAGTGTGTTCATATTATCTGAATTTGGATCANTGTTTTATGCTAGTCGTGGCAAGCTTGCAACAAACTTGTCGTGGCAAGCTTAAAGCTTGCACCAAGCTTGATTCAAGCAACGAAGTTTACACTTGGAAAGCTCGTTTATGCAAGCCAAAATCAAGCAAAAGCTACGCTTGCAGTAAGCTTACATGCTGACTGGGCAGGAGTCCATGGATAAGATCACCCTGTAACAACAACAACAAAAAACGCAAAAGGTTCACTCCTAATTTATGGTGCTCAGCTTATCCAAATGTACATGTTTCTACATAGCTTAAAGCTTTCTAATAAGCTTCTGTTTATATTATTTACAAGAAAATAATGAGAGTATCTATAACTTGTACATACGTAACAAAATGGCACAGTGATTTAATTTATATATGCTGGCACTGCAATAGCTAACAAACAAGTCAAGACATTACAAATTCTTATTGCCTCATGCATCAAATAATAATATCATGTTTACTAATTGAATAATTACGGGTGGTAGAGGTTTAAAAAGGCCTCAGAATATGTTAGCTTCCATTTAAATCTGAAAGCTTCCATACCCTACAATAATTAACAATGTAGACGCTTACAGTACGTCTATACGAGGGTGGACCCACATCTGGTCCAGATATGCATTCTTCGGTTATGCATCAGCAGAAGGAAAAATTAACAAAAAATAAGTCATCCAAACATTTGGATCCCTAAACCAAATTGATTTAACACAATCCCTTACACCTACATTATTTTTAAAGTTCTTTCAAAATTAAAAAAAAATAATTTACTGCTAACTAATATGGCTGTCATAAAAAGACAACTTACACTATCACAAAATATATGAAAATAGTAGGCAATTACCCCGACATTATAAACATCACGCTATAACCATTGTTTTATCATCTGTGTTTGAACAGTTGCAAATAACTGTCGATTAATATAATTTTATTATTCTTTGCAAAGGTAATCAGTTAGGCCCTATACATTTAAAAAATATAAGTCACGAAATCTCTGGACTGACCTCTGGATGGACCTTGCTTAACGTAGCCAATCTTGCATATATTCACACTCGCTGTTCAGGATCCGCTTGAGCACTGTTTAGAATATACACTATGGAAACACTGTTGCATTTTTACGCTATTTTTGAATAAAACTAAGCATGGAAAATTGCTGTTTTTCTTCTAAACCGATGACAGCTTATACTCATTTATAATACTTCTCGTGCGAATCCTGCGGAGCGACACATGAACAGTACCAAGATATTATTTTGTATTCAGGCTTATCGGTCGACAACTAGGATAATCTTAATTTTACTACAATTACGCTATTACTGGGGCCGTTTACCCACCTACCAAGTTTTTCTTTTAAAATCCATGCTAAAATAGCATGACACAGTGGTCCTTGTTATTCCTACTAATTTACTAATCTAACGTTTAAGAGTCTTGGATTGATTCTAAAATTTAAACGTGAACCAAAGTCAGGTTGTTTTGAAATTTTTCTTTTTAACAGTTCTAGGTATCTGTGTTCTTTGAATGAGTGAAGTATGAATTCCAGTTTCCCTGTACTGTCCTTGCTATAAATTTCAAATTAACACCACATTACATGCATTTTGGCCACACCGCCAAGATGAGTATGTTATTCCACGATTGAAAGTTATTTTCAGTTTANTCATTTATCAACACTAGCTTGATTGCTCGATAAATTCCTAGGTGATTTACTGTTTTATTGTACATCTGATTAGCAGGTGAACTAGATTCTACTTCAATCACTCAAAAGTTAAAATTTCCAGTCAGATCTACTGAAAAAAAGAAATTTATACATTTTTTCCAAAAAGATAACATCTAAGTTTTTTCACTCAGCACCAAGCTGAAAAATGCCTTTTGAGCTCCAAATTTTTCATAACATGTCTAATTTGAACTAGTGGTTCCTTGCAGGGACATTTATTCTTACTGTAAGACAAGAACACGACATGAACTGCATAATACCAAAAAATACTACTTCCGAGGAGGACCTAACTAGGTTGCTCCCGAAGGGGCATATCATTACCAAAGTTTTTAACATGTCTGCTCAAGATGGCAGACTTGGAATGAATACAGGGTATGTTTTCAAATTGTATCCCCCCATCCATTCTTCCCCACATACTTAAGTGCCTCTTAGCCCGCACTTCAAAAATATATATACATAATATACCACTATCTGGATAGTGGAAATATGTGTTTTATGTAACTACATAAACTTATTTACGTCTAGTGTTGCTGTTATCCCGTAGATAATTAGCAACTCTGTGTTTGTATTACATGGACCCTTCCATATAATGTCATAATAACTTTTGGGACAGAGTTGCGACCTCTGACCTTTGTCATTATGCCTGTTTCCATTATTTTCTTCCAGTTTTCTTACTGGTTAAAGGGGAATTCAATATTACACATACTCTTAACCTCATATTGTGCTGTCCCTTCCATTAGTGTTTTTGTGCCAACCACAATACTGGGTCTATAGTTTGAAATAAGCTATGCGTCACCCATCCCAAACTACAATCGATCCTATGAACTTACAATTCCAAATTTCATCTCATCGTTACCTAAAGTAAAGGGGAGCATATTTTCAACAACTTTTACACCTTGTGTATACTTTACTCAATCTAAAACTTGTTTAAAAAAATTTAAAAAATGTAACCATTTTTATCTTTAAATTTAGCCTACTAGAGCCATTTTCAATTATTTCTATATTACAGTTAGCCGACTATAAAAGTCTAAGTAGGTGGAAATATACTCTACCTAATATGCTTAAAGTTAGGTGTTGACTAGTCCTCACTGCTTATTTTACACTTATTTTCTGACTTTTTCACAATTTACTTGACACTTTGGAATTGTTTGGTTCATTCCTAATTTACAAATACTCCCCACTATGTTAGTTAGTCATTAACCACCACTAATTTCGAATTTCAGTATTCTGAGGCCTAAAAGAGGCTGGTTTTATATATGTTTTTAGTTAGATACATGAACTACAGAATTAATCGGATTTTTCCGGGCTACTAGTGGCCGAACGCGATAATTAACTGGCCCTGCTTGTGCCTCTATAACAAAAGGACATAGAAACTTGGCTCGTAGCTTATTTTTCACACCTTTCTTAGCACTAGGCACATTCACAAGTACTAGTTCACCAACTTGAAACTGTACCTCCCTACGTTTTAGATTGGTTCTCTTTACATCAATAGTTTGTTGCCTTAAGATATTTCTCACAGCTTGTTCCCGGGACAGCTGGACTTGTTTTACAAATTCTTCAGATGTTTGAGATTGTAATGGCTGCACCATATCTGCTTCTACTGGGAGTAGACACGTGCGTCCATACACTAATTCATAGGGCGTAAAATCTAGAGTTTTCTGGAGCGTTGTGTTATAGCTAAAAGTTTAAAATTTCAACCCTTCATCCCAATACTTCTGGAGGGCCTCTGTGTAAAAACGTAGGCACTCATTCAACGTACCATGTGTTCGTTCAAGCACGCTATTACATTGGGGTCTATAAGAACTGGATAGCTTAGACTTAGTCCCAATTACCGTAACTATTGAAACAAATCGCTGGTAAAAGCACTGCCTCTGTCACTTATGATGTACCTAGGCATCCCGAATTTTAGCACTATTTCTTCAATTACAAACTTTGAAACGGTCCAGGCTGATGTATCCCTTACGGCCTTGTTGCTAAGATACCTCGTGGAATGATCCACACAAGTTATAATAATTTCTTTTGACTCTTAGAACGAACAAAGGGCCCGACGAAGTCGATCGCAAAAGTCTCAAAGAGATGAGTAGGGTGGAAGGGTTGTGAAAGTCCTGCAGGCTTGACTTTTAGCACTTTCTAATGTTGGCAGGCATCACTCGATTTTATGTATTCTTTTATATCTCTGGCCAAGCCAATAAAAGCGTTCCGTTACCCTTTGGTATGTGGCGTTTAATTCCCTGTGGGCTGCTGTGGGGTCGTCGTGCATCTGACGTAAAATGTCTGTGATCTGAGAATTAGGTACACAAACCAATAATGGCCAATTTCTGTCATTTCTGTTTTTTTTAACAAAAGGCCGTGATGCAACACATACTGTTTTTTCTAAATCTAATTGATCTAAGGGGGTGGTTTCCAATTTAGTCCTAATTTGAGCAAAAAAGGGGTCATCTTTCTGTGCCTGGATCATAATATCTGCTTGCATTAAAACTACTTTGACATTTTTTGTGTGTTTTACTTTCACTCAGAATCTTGTGATACTCTGTGTTTAGGTACTGGATCATATTAGCTCTATAGCCACTATCATTGTAATGTGCTTTTATATAATTGAACTGTTCTTTTTTCTTCGCAGCACTCTCTAAGTCAGTTTTACTCAACACTGGGGCCTTTTCTTGAACCGTTTTCGAAAAAGTTTTAGTTTTTTTCACGGCTTTTGACACATATTCCTTAGAATGCACTCACCACTAAAACTAGCGATACACATTACAGGGAAATCGTTCATCTCTGCTTGATCAGGGGAATTACACTCACTACTTTCAGGTATATACCGCGACAAACAATTTACGTCCTTATGTTTTGAACACGCTTTATACATTACCTCAAAGTCAAACTCACTCAGGAGCAAACCCCAACGCACGAGTCTACTGGACAAGTCCTTCACGCTATGTAAATAGCATAGACTGTGGTGGACAGTTTTAACCACCACCTTTTTTCCATACACGAACGGTCGCAATTTCTTAAACGCAAATAGAACAGCCAGTAGTTCAATCTCGCTGGGTGAATAGTTCTTTTCCGCAAGGGACAATGTCCTACTTAAATACATTACTGGGTGAAATTGCCTATCAAGTTCTTTTTGTATTAATATGGCAGCTACACCGGTATAAAAACCATCTGTTCTTATTTCTAATTCTGCTTCTGGTCTTTAATGTATCAGCACTGGTGCTGTCATTAGCTTGCGTTTTAACGATTAAAACGCATCGTTTTCGGCTTCGCCCCACACCCATTTCGTGTCCCTTTTAGTGAAATTAAGTAAGGGGCGTGTGATCTGTGAGAACCCTTTAATGAGGTTTCGGTAATAAGAAGTTAATCCCACAAACGATTGGATTTTCTTTACTGTATTTGGAATAGGAAATTCTTTGATAGCCCTCAAAGTCTCTGGGTTATGTCGAACACCCTCTCCAGACACGATATAACCTAAAACAAGCACCTCTTTCATGAAAAATTCACATTTTTACAATTTTAAACTCAATCATGCTTCCCTTAACAACTGTAACACTTGAATAGTTAATTTTAAGTGCACTTCATAGCTACCGCTATACACAATTATATCGTCAAGATAGACAAGTACACCCCGGAACAACACTTTGACTAGCACTTTATTCATGAGGTTAATAAAATAATTAGGTGACACCGAAAGTCCGAACGGAAGCCGTTTGAATTCATATTATTCGTCTGGGGTCACTATTGACAATTTTTTCGTATCCTGGGGTTGAACGGGGATCTGCTGCAATGAGATTTTCATAGCACTTTTCTGCTATTTGGTCAAAAAATGCAGGAAAAAAGGTATTTTTATCGGCATCAGTCCACCTATTCACGATGGCTGCTTTCTTAAATGATTTTAGGAAAGCTCCTATATCATTACCTCCACAAAAAGTGATTGGTGTGAAATTCAACATGTTTCCAGTCATAGTGTTATTTGCTGGTGGTGGTCCTGCTACGTCTAAATCTGGATTACTATTTATTGGTACAGGTACTTCCTGTACAGAAATTGGACTATCTTCTGGTGATCTTACTTTAGACCTAGTTTGTATATCAGATGTTCCACACTTTTTATCACTTTTTTGACTCATCTAGTCGACTATTATTAAAGTT
>KZ872539.1:20039-35886 GCA_003456935.1 Machilis hrabei
AGCCACAATACTTTCAATCAAAAGTACATCTGCTTGGCAGTGGAGGTATCAGACCTTATACACAAAAGTTAGTTATAAAAGAGTCACATAGGTCACAACGGACGAAAAGAGAATATTGCATTTGCATACATATATCAGTTTATTCAGTAATTTAACATGGCAAAGTGCCATAACATCATGCTAAGCATCAAGTACAANAATAATAAGTTACAATAACTGTAAAAGCCAGTAGTACACTAGTAGAGTCAATAATTCTCTCTGATCTGTTCAGTTTGTTATAAACTTTCATGAGACTGACAACAGTCGTAACATGACAATTCAGGATCAAGAGTAAACAGTCAGGGGAAGAGACAAGTACCAAGAGAGTTGTTAATAACCATACTTTAGTTTATACAGTATTTACAACAGGAGTCAGGTGGACTGAAAGGTCATTAGAGAGGTTGGCTAATTTTCCATACCCTGAAGTAATGTTATTTCTAAGTGATTCTGCTCTCTAAATAACATTAGTATGAGANTAGCAGTNTAGCCATGCTATTTTCGAAGTATTTCAACTGTAAGGTGAACGTGAAATCTTAGTTTCATGCCTGTATTACCAAATATTTTTTACGTACATGGCTGTTTCAATACCTTTTATCACTTCAGGTGTCAATTGTTTTAACTAGGATAGGTTACAAGGTGGGGTGAGGGTAATGACGCAACCAGTGCACCACCGTACAATCACAATCATACATAAAGATGGTAATGAATTCGTCCATTAATTAAATGATGTATATTACGACAATATTTACGTACAATGAGTACAGAAATATGTTCTTACCTTAACCCTGGCATCAGTTGTATGGTGTTGTTTCCTATTGTCCCGAAGAAAGAGTAGGTTCTTGAAGGCAAACCACCTACTATGTTCATCATCTATACCATATCCTGATAATACAGTGCATTTAGCTCAAAAATAGCTCGAAGCTCAACATTTAAAAAAACAAGTTGTGTCCGAATTGCTTCAGGTGGGATTGCTGCACATCTCCATAAAAGGCCCAAAAAATCCGGTTGTGAGTGTTCCGCCATTTTGAAAAATAAAATAAAAATTTTGAGTTTTTCCCATGAAATGGAAAATTTGCTATATCAAGGGAACTATTAGATCTAGAGAGCTAATTTTTTCGTAAGAATTGATCCTTACAAAACGTACTTACGATTGACATCATTTTTATTACATACTCTGTGATTGTATGGCGTCCAATGAGCATTAAAGTTAAATTTGTATTTCTAATCATGTACATTTTCTACTTTTTATCAAATTTGCATGAAACGTTTTTATATATTAATTTTTTTTAATAAAAGTTGTAAAGCATGAAAAAAAATCGATATCATATAGTGCAATGTTTGTGTGACTGAACTTGATAAAATGCTACAGGCAAAACAATTGAAATGCGAATCATCCCTTAGTGACCGCTCTTCACCGTTTTCGGGCATTATTCTGTACGGCCGTTGTTGCACTTGAACGTGTCGTTCAGGGAGTAACAACAGATTGCTAATCTGAAGACATTTTGATCTCTCGTCCTGAACGATTATTGTTTACTTTTAAGAGTGAGTGAGAAAACTGAACGGAACAACTCAATTACGTGCTTATCAATTTCTTTCATGTCTTTAAAAGAGACACTTGGAGTTAGCTTTTCTTTTCATAAGACAGGACTGACCTTAATAAAGGCCAAATATAGTTGGTATTGCTTTTTCAATCTCTCCTTTACTACCTTACCACAATGCGCAACCCTAAGACACCAACTAATGTTGTCAACAAACAATTAAGTGTGTATGTGTCCGCATTCTAGTTGTGAGTTATCGCTGTTATTCGTGTCAAGACGTGTCGTGTACTACTGGTTCGTCAGTGCGTTTCGCTGTTGGGTCTATAGAACGTGTCGTGTGATTTCACGTGGTGTATTATTGTGTGCATTGTCCTAACACTTCTGAAATTGATAAGTGTTTGTGTGAATGGGACAAATAATGTATTAGCTGAACATGGAGTGCCCTCTGCGCCCTTATATTAACAAAGACGGTGATACTGTTACAAATACTGATAAAGGTCTGAAAACTATTATTGAATATAGTAGGTCAAAATATGATGGAGTAGACAATGAGCTACGCGGGAAAACCAATGTCGTAGTGCACAAAGAGTATAGAAAGAGATATACGAGGCGAGTTTATACAGTTTATTTAGCGCCACAACCACCTGTACCTCGGGTCGCATTCGATTTTAAGTCTCAGTTCTTCTTTTGTAAGCGCCGTTGCAAAGATCCAAATAAATTCAGAAACACTAGGCAAGAAGAAAGGGGTGCAGTAACCACCATCGAAATTGTTGAGCGCGTGCGTAATTTTGCTCAAAATAGAGGTAGCTGTGATTGGGCACGTCAAGTGATTCTGCGACTGGTTGGAGCTATTGACTTGGTCGCTGTTGAAGGACGGTATCACCGATATTGCTACTCGCGGTTTCAAATTTCAGGATCTTCAAAACCTGGAACAAAATCTGAATCCTTGGGATGGAAAGAAAATGTGACGCAAGGTAATGCATTTCGTGAGCCTTGTAACTTTTTGGATTGATTGAAGAGTGTCAATTTACCATAAGTGAGCTTGTGGAAAAACTCGCTAATCTAAACCCTGCAGTACCACCATACAGTGAAATACACCTCCAAAGGAAGCTATTGGATAAATATGGTGAAAACATTAACATAACTGAGGTACCAGGGAAACATAGCATCGTGTTTTTTTCAGGTTCAGGGGAAAAAATTCTCACTGATAAATGGTATGAAAATAGATGCCGTAATATGCAAGAAGAAAAGGAGTGAGTAATTAAAGCAGCTGCAATGATAGTTCACCAAGACATACGCTCTCGCCCGTATGACAATACCGTATACCCTACATCTGAACAAATGGTGTCTGGAATGGAAGAACTAATTCCAAACTCATTAAGTCTGCTGATTGATTACATACTTAGGCTAAACAAGGGACAAAATGAGAACAAAAGGAACATAAAAAAGATGTAACTATACAGCACGCTATAATTACAGCAGTACGGCCGCGGTCATTTGTGTCACCATTGCAAGATGGCCTTAGCGTTTATCTTCATCGACGCTATGGATCAAAAATGTTGATATACGTGTTGTCCAACATGGGTGTCTGCTCTACCTACAAAGAGGCCGTCAGATACGAGTCATCTCTCACACTCCACACACAAGCCAGTATCGATAACAGTGCATATATTCAGTTCGTTTTTGATAACGCAGATCACAACGTAAATACAATCGATGGTTTTCACACATTCCATGTAATGGGTGGTATTAAGTGTGTTACACTATGAAATGCCGTGCATGTTAATGGAATGGTGCCCAGAAAGGTGTCGATACCAGCATCACAAGTTACGTCACTCAGACTGAAATGATTCGAATTTTACGAGCAGCCAACTAAACAAGGATATTCAACTGTAACCGTTTTAGATATTACTGATAAACCCTTGAAGCCTGCGAGTGTTAAGGTTGCTCGTCTTCTAGATGTTTTGTGGATGACAGGTACATGGCTGAATAACCTTCCTCGTTCAAGCTGGAGTGGATTTATGGAGAAAGCTTGCAAGGTGATCCCAGATCATTCCAGGTATCTGCTGTGTTGCCACTTCCATTCGCGAACCTCGATCCGAGTAATCCTTCAGTAATTTTCGCTCGCCTCCTTCACGCAGCAGCAGAATGTGTAAATTAGGGACAATCTATCATCATGGTTACATTCGATCAACCATTATTTTCCAAAGCCACAGAAATGGTTTTAGCTGCTGATCGAGACAGTCCTCTCTCTCGTGTAGCAGTCCGTCTCGGTGGATTCCACCTTCTTCTCTCTTTTATGGGTGCAGTGGGACATATCATGAGCGGAAGCAGTCTTGAAAATTTGTGGGAACTAGTATATGCCAAGAATACTGTAGTGCATATGGTCAGTGGGCGCGCGTACGCGCGATCTCTACGTACCCACTTCCTTACTCAGCGACTCTGGGAACTCTGCTCCTTGAGTCGATGAATGTTGATGAAAACTTCAAGGAAACATTAGGTTCAAATTACACTTCTCTTATTACAAACACTGAGACTTTAGATGACGTAGTAAACTCTGCAGCAGTTGGAGAAGTGCTTGTCCTCCTGACAAAGAAACTGGAAGAAGTTGCATGTAAAGGGCGTACAGAGAAATTGTGGGTTGAATGCTTCAACATGGTCGAAATAATGATAATGGTCGTACGAGCAGAGCGTTGCGGAGATTGGCAGCTTCATCTTCACTGTGTGCAGCTCATGTGCTAATATCTTCATGCTGCTGGCCACCTCAATTACGCGAGATCGGACCACATTTACCTTCAAGAAATGCATAAACTTGAACAAGTAATTGACGCAGCAGAGTTTGAAAAGTTTGGTCACCAGGGCTTTTTCACAGTGAGATGATCTGATAAATTATGGTCCGGCATATGGTCAGATATGTCTATCGAACAAGTTCTGATATGCTCAATGAAAACTACTGGTGGACTGACTCATTGCGAAATGTCTCCTTCAACAATTGTTAAGTGGGTACACACTATGTCTGCCACTTCTGTGATAGTTGACGCAATGGAGGAATTCACAGGTGTGGTTACTGCAACATCTGAGCTGCACGTCGAGCTCAGACAGTCCAAGGAGACACGTGACAGAACCGACGTGAACACCTTCCTGGATTGGCTACGAATCCATCATCCATTTGCAAGAAGTTCGCCTCATCTCACATCTTTGCACAGAGGCGTGATTACCGACGAGACAGTCAATTGCGATGATGCTTTGCAGTTTGGGATAGAGTCACACAAGAAAATTGTTGGCAAGTTTTTCAATGAGGTTCACCTCAAAAGAAAANATAGCGTTAAGCCCCTAGCAATTGTAACTAAAGGTATGAAGGTGCTTGATGAAGTAATACCGATCAATTCCAACCATCTTCTGCATCGAATAATCTGCGTTCTACGGAGTGACCAGGAGCTTGCCAGATACTTGGAATTTGAACTGGCTGCTCGACCTCCAGCTCTTTTTGATGATCTGTCCATACGCAAAGGAACTAAGTCCTCTTTGGTGTCTATCCTTACGTCTATGGATTGCAGTCAAAAAGTGGTTCCTCCAGATGCCGTGTATACTTTTGACGGTGGTCATCTTTTGCATCGCATTATGTGGACACGTCTAGCAACATTTGGTGAGATTTGTCAGCTGTATGTCACATACGTGAAAAATCGGTATGGGAACTGTTACATCGTGTCCGATGGATATGGAACATGTACCACCAAGAACATTGAGCATTTAAGAAGTTGTAGATCACCATCATGTGCAGGTATTATTGTTGACAACAACATTCACACCTCCATGTCACAACAAAACTTCCTAACCAACTTTACTAACAAAGCAAGACTCATTTCACTGTTGAAGATACATCTGAAGGAATCTGGTTGTCATATCTACCAGGCTGTAGGGNACGCGGGCACACTCATCGTCAGAACAGCAGCATAAACTTGAAAAATTGGGACCCTAGGTGCTTGTTTGTAGTGACGTTGACTTGCTTGTTCTCATGATTTCTCTCAGTAAAGCCGATACGTTGATGCTGATTCCTGCTACTAGAAATAACCCTGAGAGCGTGTACTGTAGTTTGAAACTGCAGAAAGGCCTTGGAGAAATGACACGCCATATCCTGTTCTTGCATTCATTTACAGGATGCGACACAACATTTGTCCCATACAGAAAAAAAAAACAAGCACCATTTAAGAAGTTAAAGGCTAGCCCCGAACTTTGCTAGGAGGTGAATGTGTTTAATGACCTCAATTTATCGGCAGATGAAGTGTCAGCAGCCGGAGAAAGATTCTTCCTTGCTATGTATGGTATGAAGGGAGAGAGAGGTTTGAACATAGCAAGACATCAAATATACATGAAAACTATCTCAAAACAAAACCTAAACTTCAATTTAGCAGTGCTTCCTCCTACAGCAGCACGGCAACATTCCCTGCGTGTGTTTCATCAAGTGCAGCAATGCCATGGTGTTGAGTTGCCACCGACAAGCTGGGGATGGAAACTTCAGGACAATCACCTCTACCCTGTACCAACTTTGAGTGAGCCCGCACCACCACACCTCNTACACCTTATAGCTTGCAATTGCAAATCCGGTTGTGAAATAAACTGTGAGTGTCGTAAAAAGGGATTGTCGTGCTCTATTATGTGTGCCACTGTGGTCGCGATAGTTGCAGCAACGGAGCTCCCATTATTCAAGAAGAAAGTGATGGATTTAATTATCTGGATACCGACGATTTAAACATCGGTGATACCGAAACCGATGTTGTCAATAATGATGATAATGGTTCAGAGCCTCCTGCAGTACGCCGTCGACGACAGTAGCTACGGTCAAAGTGGAAGAGGGAACTAGAAGGCTATATAATAATATTCAGTCACAAATAAAAGTATAATGAGGCACATGATTTGGTAATGTTTAGAGGCGTCCTACAACTTTTGTTTGAAACTTTTTATTTTTAAGACTCAAACATTTTGCTCAAAACGATAAGCAATTTTTGCACTACAATTTTAGTGAAACTTTTACTAACATATATTTTAAAATAATACCCATCATCAATTTTCTACTGTTAATAATTTTCCATCTTGTATTTACATCAGCAGGACCATTGTATGTTAAAAATATATGGAAACCGACAAGAGAAACACGGTGTTATACACGTCCTGCCATTGACGTGCTTCAATTGGTGAGTGTTTTTTGTTAAATTTATTCCATAATATTAGTTTTCTTTCTTGTATTAATAGTCTTACGTTAATGTGATGTGCATATAATAACTGAAATGCAATCCACACAAATGGCTGCAGTTAGTAACGGTGAAGAGCGGTCACTAAGGGAAGATACGCATTTCAATTGTTTTGCCTGTAGCATTTCATCAATTTTGGTCACACAAACATCGCACTATATGGTATCGATTTGTTTTTTTCAAGCTCTACAACTTTTATGTAAAAAAATCATATATAAAACGGTTTTTGTGCAAATTTGATAAAAAGTAGAAAATGTAAATGATTAGAAATAAAAATTTCGCTTTAATGCTCATTGCACGGCCGTACAATCACAGAAGCCGTAATAAAAAAACACACTTCGAGCCCTATGCTGCATCTCGATTTTTGCTTTGCAGATTTTAATGTTTTTGGTATACATGTATTCTACATATCAATCGTAGCTAGTATACAAAATTTGGTTTAAAAATATTTAACTACAGCGGAATTATACATGCTTAAAGTTTTCCGTTTAACATGGGACAGTGAACTCAAACCTTATATACTGGCCCGAGCGGCCAGTATGATGATGTCATTCGTAAGAATGTTTTGTAAAGATCAATTAAAAAAAATAGCTCTCTAGGTCTAATAGTTCCCTTGAAATAGCAAATTTTTCATTTCTTGGGAAAAACTCAAAATTTGTATTTTATTTTTCAAAATGGCGGAATACCCGCAACCGGATTTTTTTTTACTTTTATGGAGATGTACAGGAGACCCACCCAAACAAATCCGGAAGGGTGCCAGCTTGTTTTTTTTTAATATTTACCTCATATCGGAATTGCACTGTACTATGAGTGCCCTTTCAATTTTTGTATTTCCCGTTGAAATTGCCCTATTAAAGTTTTCATTTTCTTTTCCACCTCCACCCACTCGCACTCGAAGATTTTTTCAATGTCGTTCCACGCATCAAACTGATTTTGTTTGTTTTTATAGTTAGCGATCGTTTGATTCCGTAAACATTCATGTTTTCGGTACTCTTCAATGATATTTAATGTTTTATCCCTGGACCACTCCATTTTGCACTTCTTGATCGAAACAGATATTATTGCAATATTGCATAACACAATGACACAAAGATCTACACCGAATGGTAGCCGGCATGAAACTGATAGACGAGAACAATGTTATGAACAGTGTTGACAGCACGAATACATCGGTGTAACTTGCTAATAACAGTTTGTTATCAACATCCTTTGATCTGGACCGCGTCCAGAGCGATCGCAAATTGTCTGCTATTATCAAAGTTAAATACAATATTATAGACATGTTAGTGAAGACCATAACAAATGCTGACAGCAAATGTTCTTGACAAAAGTTAATAGCAAACACTTACTTCATTTTTAATGACTTTTAACAATGTTATCACCACATGTTGTTAACAAACGTTAATAACATGTTATTGACCGCTTTTTAAAATATGTTATACATTTTGCTAAAAACGCATGTTATCAGCAGTGTTACCTCAATTGTGCAGGCACCTTAACAATTGCAAATTTACCAAATTACACATAATAGATTTTATTTTATTTTAGAAAACTTTACGCCTGAATAAACACAATACCTCTCGCTGCTTAATTTCCAGGATTTATTCCACATAAGCCACGTTAAGACCAAATGTTTTTCCGGTAGAGTGATTTCTGGCCACTCGGTAGCCAACACCCTCAACGCCCATTACTAGCTTGAGTATCTTTCTATGAGTCTGTCTTGATATATTCCAACTTCAGCTGTTTTTTATTCATTAAAAACTTGAGGTTAATTTGCAAATATAAAAAATACTCTGTCATATTTTAGATGTCTTCCAAAGAGTTTTGATGGTAAGTTTGTTCGTTTTTCCCTAAATTATTATTCACTTATTTCAGTTCCAGATGATTTTTCGGACCAGTATGAAGTCAGTCGTACGGGTATGGGTGACCTCATTATAAAAAGTGTAAAACCATTAACTGAACACAGCTACACATGTGAGATCCAATACGATCCGTCAATAGTTAAAGAAAAAAAAGCGTCTAATGAAACTGAAGAAGCAAAGCTAATTTTTACGGCATACCGTAAGTATAAAGATAAAAATGCATATTATTTTGATTTAATAAATAAGTCCATATCCTGTTCTACCACGTTGTTCTTCTTTTTCCAATAATTGAATGATCTCGCTTAATTATTTTTTATGTGGCGGTACATGGATTTCAAAATATGTACATAATTTTACACCAATATTTAATACATTTATTCATTTAATATTGATAACTTGCTCTTTTTAAACCCCAAACTAGTAATTATCCTTTTTAATATTTGAGTAATATTTTACTCTCTTAGAATATACTTTTCTTCGGGGAAGGGGGGTTAATTCAATATTCGACGATTATTCAGTAAGTCTTCAAGTAACGACTAGGTTAGGCTTTTAACACACAGCATTAACTCTAACGACATTAAATTTGACACTTTTTAGCATTAAAAGGATTTCCTTGATCAAGGGTCTATATCATTCAACACCACTTTATAAAAGCTGTAATCACTATCAAAATATGTTTTTCTGCTTTTATTATATACTAGCAAAGGTACCCGTTCTTCGCACGGGAGCAAATGGCTGAAAGCAATTAACGACCGTTGGCCAATATTTTGTCCATTGCTCGAGAACGTTGTTAGTTATGGCAAAAACAGCCAAATGATTATTCGTCTGTTTAGTGGAACTTATTGGCGCAGAAAATGTGTAAACGACTAAATGAAAATGGTAACCCCTGTCAATGATATATGAGATTAGTGTCAGAAATTTTGCAGCTCATCCCGAAAATCGAAACTACCCCGGCACTCACTGCGGTGAGGTGGCTGCAAATTGAGCACCATGTTAATTGTTATAGAGTTTCGTTACATCAGAAAGAATTATGTTCTTAATTTGGCCAGACAGGGGAATACATCGAAATTTTGGATTTTGTTAACATTTCCTTGTACAGGACATTGGTAGTTTTACGGGTCGGTGCAAGTATGAACAAATTGCTCCTATCACACATGCGAGAGCACGTGACATAAAATTGCCCATGCGAGAAACATGGCTGGCGCAGGCCAATTCCTGCAACCCTCATCGACTGTCCCTTAGCCTTGTTTAGCGTAATTGCAAGGCAGACCTTTATCGGAAACTGTAACCTTTTAAACTGAAAGGAATAATCACTCGGGATCATGGGGATACGTGAAATGAAAACGTTCTCAACAGTTGCACATCCTGTGATGATGACTGCTTCGATTACGTGCGGTTTCAGCACACAAACCTTCAGATGTGTGCTGTTGCAAAGCTTGGGAGCGTTTAATTCCGCAAGAGTATTATGGGAGTGTCCACCTTCATGGTTAGTTTATGGGGAGGCATACCGGGTGGGTTCTGAGTGTTCAGGAACTCAACAGGGTAATGTACCGCATCCTGTTCCTCGACCACAGTTCTATTGAGCAGTAGACAGTCTCCTCCGAGCAGAAATTACACAAAACTTACTCGTTAATCGAAGCTGCCGTGTCATTCGTCGGAGTCTGAATTGCCCTCTCGCATAGCCAAGTATCGGGTTTCTGCCTTAACTGGGCAATATCCGGGTAAACTTGGTGAATAAGCACCTAAATTTACAGCACCAGTTCTAAAACAGGGGTGTAGATCTCCCCATTTGCCTCGGGATTGTGCCATTGCCTATGTTTAATAAGAGGTCGGTGAACTGTGCTGTTGTCCTATCCCCCCTCAAGTGGACTCTCATGTTCTGAGTCAGCACAAACTTCTCGACAGTGGGCCAGATAAAGGACGACTTGATTGAGGCATTGATCTCGGCTGCCCATGTCCCACGACAAATTACGGGAAGAGTTTACCCGAAGACACCAGAAAGAAGAAATGTCACTCCGCCCATAATTCTGTTGCTACCTTTGATGTCCTGAAGGGTACAGTTCAAGGCCTCAATACAGGCTTTGTGAGGCATCGTGCACTCATCCCAAATGATGATCGAACACTCCTGAAGCACTTTGGCCAACGCTGTTCCCTTTTTGATGCTGCAAACTGGAGCTTCGTTATACGTCAAGTTCAGCGGTAATTTGAAAGCTGAATGTGCAGTGCGTCCCCCTTGCAATGGAGTGGCTGTGATACCCGATGATGCTATGGCAATGGCAATTTTCTTCTGCGACCTCACTCTGGCAATAATTTAATTGGTAACGAACGTCTTGCCAGTTCCACCAGGGGCATCAAGAAAGTAAAGTTTGCCTAAATTGCCATCGATGCTTGCCAGTACACTGTTGTAGGCATTAAGCTGCTTCTTGACTAATTTGGGCTCGTTCTCTTGTCCGTAATTTACTAACGTCTTTACATCGTAAGACATTTCCTGCAAATAGTCCGAGGTAAGAGTTGCTTGGTTACTACGTTTGGGAGGAGGGAGATCAAATTCGTTCAGAGCTTTGCCAGAAACCGACACCAGCTTATCCTACAACAGGATTAGACATTCGTTATAAATATCGTCGCTGAACCTGATCTGCATGTCGGGAAACTGCCTTTGAACGCGTCGAAGAACATGCTCGGAGAGACTGTCTCGGTGGTTTTTACAAAGCAGCTGAGTGTTTGATAGGTGGCAAAACGCCAACATGATGACAAACAGTTCCCTCAGCATAATTGGAGATTCGGAAAGTGATGCTTCTCTCAACGTGGATTCCCAGTGACCATCGTCCTCAAGCAGTCCGAGAGCCTTACATGAGGCCTGGTATGTTGGATAGCTCTGACCATTCACCTGTTTTAGGTGGAAAGAAGTGGGACCACGTATGTTGTGGAGCAGCATCCGCGTAAAGTATTATTCCGAGTTGTTCGGGTGGATCGTGTACACACGACCTAGCACACTACTTCTGTAAACGTCAGTATAATTTGCTATAAGCTTTCCTTGCTTCCGACGGCTGAACCCCTTCTTTCCATCCCAAGTGAAGTAAGACGGAACCTCAGTGTAAAAAAGAGTCCTGGAAAATAGTCCTTACGGCACAGCTCAAAGAATTGGGTGAGGGTTGTTTTTGTAGGGCTGGCGACTTTGTCAGCTACGTTGGCCGCAGTAAAGTGGATACGCTGGCCGTTCTCAAGGTGAATTGCAAGGTGGACCACTGTGGGAAACCTCTTTTGTAACGAGAAGCCCAGTACTTTCCATACCGCTTCTAACGTGCTGATGTATCAGCCGGTTTTGAACTGCAGGATCTCATCCTTCTCGGCTACAGCAAACGTTGCCTGGTTTACACACTTGCACACGTATTTAATTCACTTAACGCAGTTGCAGTACTCTACGTTAATGTGCACATTAAACATCTTTGACAGCAAGGGACAATATGGTACAACCCACCAATTGTCGACAGTGATGGCACCTTGCTTTCTTCGTATTTCCAATTAAACGCCACCATCGCTAGAATCACGCATTCGATACGTAGGGTAACAGTCATCTCCGGTCTCGGTCTCC
Source organism: Machilis hrabei (assembly GCA_003456935.1). Lineage (NCBI taxonomy): Eukaryota > Metazoa > Arthropoda > Insecta > Archaeognatha > Machilidae > Machilis > Machilis hrabei. Next base: position 32,320 of record KZ872539.1, read on the forward strand.
TTTACGAAGGGCCGAGGATACTGCTTCGTACACTTTCCGTTCTGCATGCACGGAGATTTCGAATTTATTGTATTTCAAGAACGTGGCCCATTTTGGTCTTGATTATTTCGAGTAACTGGGGATCAGTTTCTGGATTTGGGAACTCTGCACTTATAAAAGAATCAACATCATTTGGGCTGATTTTCTTCAAAAAACAAAACAAGATGTGGACATGTGGAAAACCTCTCTTCTGCCTTTCGATGGAGAACATGTAACACATCACCACCCCGAAAATAAGCCCTTTCGTAATCAGATGGATCAGTTTGGTCACCTTAAGGTGAAAGACCCTCCCAACAATATCGTTTCTATAATGGGATTTCTAACCATCAAACAACTCTCGGGTAATCTCAGGCCATTTCCGATTGTAGGTGAAAGTGATGGATGAAGAGATCAGGTTGTCCATAATGTCGTAGATAGGTCATGGAGTCTTGTTTTTTTTTGTGCATGTACCTAGGACCACCAGTAAACGGCGAGGGGAGAATACAAACCTGACCAACATTTTTTGGATTGCAGTCGTTGTTAATGGCATCGCANAGATGAATTTAACTCTCGAACCTTACTTCGTTTTGTTCAACCGAATGGATATGAAACGCTCAGTCTCAATCTTGGCGTACATCTCCACCCAGAAAGGGTTCCACAGTTGCCTCTAGTAGTGCAATTGGTTGCGCTGATTCTCTCGAAGCATGAGCTGGTATGCGTAAAAATACTTGACAGAAACCGTTTTCTTTGTAACGTGCGCCTACGTTTTTCGGTCAGTGTAAGGAATTGAGAAATGGTAGCCATCTTCTCCTGTGCAAAACAGTAGGGGATATTTTAGGGCATCGTACGACCTGTACGTCTCGGAAATCCTTTGCAAGGCATCTCCCTTGGATTGTAGAACAATGTTTCTTGTCGGCAACGATAATCACGCTGAAGTCGTTTTCTACCTGAGTTTCGTTGGCCGTCTTGAATCCTTGGACATAGTTGTTATAAGCGTGCAACATGTCTTGCATTTTTTTTTACTACGTCCAAACGGAGAATTGGATTCATTCCACACGTTTGGTCAGCTTGTGCTTCGAGTTTGCCCATAAAATAAATCTGCAGAAATTTGGGGGAGCTGGAAGCGGGAAGCAAAGAACCAGGTAAATGGTACACCTGCCCCTGAACCATACACGTGGGCATAAAATTCCCTTCTCTAACGACATTTGAACCGAAAGACGTAATTTGGAATGCGCTATTATAGCTGCGTGCAGATTCCAAAAAATGCATTGATGCTTCACTGTTAGATTTTAGCAAATAGAGAAGTGGCTCGGGGGGTTCTTGAATGGTATCAAGCCGGACTTTACCGTATACGCAACAATTTCCCGGTGGTTCGTCTTTCCTTTTAAAGGCTCTACAGTAACCACACACAGAATCCATAGATCCTATGGCCACAGATTTGTCAGTATCGTAAGAGAAGAAAGGATTTTAGTTGTAGGCCGAATTTTCTTTAGAATCCCAATGTTTCGTTCTGGAAATCATGATCCTCTTTTTCACTGTGTCCAGTCTGTTACGCCTGTAGTCGGAAAATTCGACTTCTCTGGTAAGAGCAATTTTAACCCTTTTAGCTTCTAGTCTGCTCTCCTTCTTTGTTGGTGTTTCGGCTTTTCTGGTAACAGCAGTCTTAACCCTCTCAGATTCTCGTCTCCTCTCCCTCTTTGTAGGCGTTTCTTTTTTCCGCTCGATGGGAATTTTTTGTTTCTTAGCTTCTCTCATCCCCGCTTCGGTTACAATCAAATTTGGCCTACTACGTTTTACTCTCTTTGGCCTTCCTCTCTTAATCCTCTGCGGATCGTCACCGGAAACATTAACTGGAGAAACTTAACTACACGCAGAGACAGTAGGAAACGGGGCCATGTGAAACGTGGAGAGCATGTTGACTAAATATGGTCACATTAGGGGATGGGCATAGTCATAGTGATTTACTGTAGGGTACCACCCAAATATATGGATGTAGCAAAAGCCACAGTGAAAACACCGCAATCCATTAGATATGGCTGTTGTTGAACATATTCGAATACGACTGTGGGATTCTGGGGATACAAACTATGCAAGTACTCTAGTTGTAGGAAGACATGCACCCGGTGTTAAAGCTGTTGTATACATGAATTCTGGGGCCTTCTTCACTGTTTCATAAGGCATCATAATGCACACAAATCCAGTGCGTAACGTCGCCAACGATCCTATTGACACCACTCAACAGCTGGATGTGCGGTGAACCGAAAGGTAGAGGGTGAATGTAATTCAACGTTCCAATCAGTAACACATCCAGAGGGCGAAAGGTGCCATTCGATGCAAAAGTTAGGATTTGTCCGAACTTGTTCATGTGGTCATCCGAAAGGTAGACTCCGATAGCTACTTCGGTGATCATTGAGGAAGAGAGAGGTCATATTGGTATGCCGAGTTGAGGCTTCATAATATCGGTTAACACAATCCTGAGAGTTTTCATCGTGTAGAAACCTGAATACAACAAAGATTCAAACGCTGCGTGGTTCAAAATAAAAAGGAAAAAAATAAATCTGAAAGCTCAACCCAAATAACCTGGCTTTGAACAACTCGACGGTGCCAAACAATAGCTGTGTCAACTAAAAACGGATGAATCCAAAAGAAAGTAGAAATCAACCACCGTATAAACGAAGTTCGAAGAGTAAAATGTAATGAAATAATAACAAATTTGTTTACGCTGCTAATACTGAAGCCAGTAGTACTGGATATGTATGAATGCCACGAAAATAATCGCTAAAAATACATAGCCCTACTACTTCGTGTGAGAAACAGAGAATGATGATAAAGTAAGGCAATCAAGCGAAATAATCATTCAACAAGAAAACAATGAGAAATTGAACAGCACAATTCGTACTTACTAAATTTAGATCAGTCTCGCTGAACGTCGATGTACCCCGGAGCTCTCAGGTGTTCACAGGTTTACCATACATTCTTAACCTAAATCAACACTTTACCTTATTATCTAACTGCGAGTAAATAAACCGTAAGTTTACACCCTTACCCGGTCGCGTCTAGTCCAATGCCTCTAACCCGGTCGCTTCCCGGTATGACCCGTTTGGTTGGACCTGTAATCAAAACTGCCCACAAACTCGTATCTTATACTAAGTTCAACATTTAACCAAAGACATAAGAACATTTTAACTCGTTTCTTTGGCTCCACAACCTTCAACGCGATGGTACAGTTTTACTACCGGACCCAGGCTCTAACTAGTTCCAATTTTTTCGTGTTGTACTTTCGGTGGTTTACTTTTGGGGTGCACAGCTTCACTAGATCCAAAGTTCACATTAATTCCAGGTACTCTCGTTTACTGGCATGGTGCACAACGTCTCTGGAGTTAATGATGTTCTATACCTCAGGGTCATTCCATATCAAGTGGTCCAGAAAATAATTAAATGGTCTTAACCATTTAAAAAAATATTTTTTTTTTTTTTGCTAACACCTTAACATGTTGGAAGTTCAAAATGACCATTATTTTATTTTTATTGCTTTTTGTTTTCGCGTGG
>KZ872545.1:0-10957 GCA_003456935.1 Machilis hrabei
CAGTCGTAGATAGTATAATGGTTAAAGCACTGGCTTTGAGTTCTCAGGTTCATGGGATCAAATCCCAGACGAAAGCATAGGCTTTTATTTATCAAGAGAGGTTGTCATGCTTGACTCTCGAGTACAATGCTTGATAAATTGTAATATTAGGAAATTATATTATTTTGGCAAATGTTTTTTTATTCTTATATGTAGTGTATTTTTACACATAAAGAAATAATGTGTATGGGGAATTGAAAAGGATGTATATGACAGAAACAGTTGACTATACCGTTAATAATAGTGTTTATCAATTCGTGTTTTATTATCCTTTATCATTTGATACGCAGCTGCTCTGTTTAATATGTAGTAATGGTTTCCTGAAGTAAAGTACATTATTAAACCTACTGGCGAACTATATTAATACCAATAATAAGAGTTGTTTAGTCATTTACGCGTATAATGCCAGATGTATTTCCAGGGCACACCACGAGGAGGCGACTCTTTTCATGAATTGGAACCATGGTTGAAGAAAATAATTACGAACATAATTAGACGTCAACATATTTACCTTTGGAAAACACCATTGATTGGTGTGTGGCCGAGTTATTAGGATGCTTACCAATATTAACATTATAGTCCAGGTTCAAACCCACCTCACAACAACTGATTTATTTTCCAGTTGACAAGTTAATTGTTAGGAAAACATATTTTTGGCCCAAGAATTGGTTCCAAACATTTTGTTTTATTTTTGTAATGTGCTATTAGTCTGATAAATGCTTATATCTGCACTCTATAAAATATATTGTTATAGCCTAAACAAATATTACATCAATAGAAATATAATCTTCACGATTAACCATCTATATTTTTTTCCTACACATTTATGTTACAAAATTTAATAAGTGCTTTTTAAAAAAAAAAATGTAGCTATTGTTTATTTACACGTCCTTGTTACAGACACTGTGATTCTTTGCGTTTTTTCTGTATGAAATTATGATTTTTTTTTTATTAAACATTATATACAATAAGAGCCCACACCACATACTAGCTGTTGCTCTTTTGATGCGAATTGTTAAAAATAAAACTGATTTACAGTCTTTAGCAAAATAATAGCAGCAATTATAATAATGTTACTTATTCCAGTCAATATTCTTAATTCCTTCATGCTGTTGTCAGGAACATGACTGGCATATTTCATAAATAAAGAACAAAATAATTTGTTTTCGCTTATTCAAGGTAATGTTTTTTCTTGCTCGTGTCGTTGGTAAAATAAATAAAATGCAACGTGCTGTTTTGCATAACATATATGTTAATAGAAACATTTAATTTAATACAAATATATCATAATAAATAACTTATTCACCCTAACCAACATTCCGTCCGGGATTTTAACCCAGAATTCAGAGAACTAATTAATACCGACGTCTTTACCACTTGGCTGTCAGATACAGGTTCGTCTTTCTTTGAAACTCGTATTTGTAAGGCGTTGATTGGGAAGGGGGAATAGTTGCAGTGGCGGTAAGGGGTGCTTCTTCCATCAAAGTCCTCCACTGTACTCTTAATATGAACTTACTGTGTCGAAAAGACTGACTTGTTAATATTATATCCAAATTGAATGATGTTTCCACTAGTTCTGACATCCAAATACATATTCTAGTTAAATCATAAATAAACCTTGAAACCTTTTTTTATTAACACAAATTTTAGCATGTAAGTTTTGTTGAAAATACTCTAATTTCTTAGTTAATTAAAAAACGATAATTTTAATTCTCACAGTCAAGTCAGTCACATTCACAACAGGTAACTTGGCTTTCACAAAGTACTGTTACTTTTATGCTTTTCATTATGGCATATGGGAGTTTAAAGCCAGGTGATTAACATATCATACTTATATTACACAAGTTCGTATACTAAACAATCAAGTACGTAAATGTGAAAACTAAAATCTTAATTTTACAAAAACAATTTTTTTATTGTAATATAAACACTGACTCATAAGTCACTGTTAGTCAAACCAATGTTAAATAATGCAATATTACTTGATGATTTTAAAACGCTACTCTAAATTTCTGTTTTAATTCCCTTGCTCATTATCGACACGAAACTTAGTTAAAACTCTGTCCACGAAGGTTGCTGAGAGTATTAGTTAAAGTTGCTTCCAGTTGTAACAAATTGCATGGTTCTATGTAATTAATACCTTCCTTAGTTATTTCTTATATACAAACAAATAATTTGGCTCCTGTTGTTCAGACATCATTCTTTATCACCACGTCTTACAAAGCATTGTTTGAGAAGTTATCACAATGTTCCTTTCAATGACACTGATTGTTCAGTTCAATACTGAAAAACTCTATTTTCATTCCTCCACCAACGCTGATGACGTTGCCTCTAAAAAGGCTGTGATTTAGGGGCACTCATTCACACTTAAAAGTACAGGCATAATTCACCTGTATAGAAACTCGTACTAGTAAACGTAAAGGATTAATGAATAATTTAACATTTGTTTAAAAGTGTAAATGCTACATTAACTTAAAAGTACAGTTTCACTTATCAGACACCCTCTAAAATAGAATAGTGAAGCGATACTGAGAAAGTAGTTGTTTATATACACTTAGTTGAACATGACACTTTCAAGGTAATACTAACTAATCACTAGTGTTGTAACGATACTCGAAAAACCGATACCGATACCCGATACCAAACCTGTTTCACCGATATTTTTACCGATANATTACGGACCTCGGAAGAAACAAGATTAAATACGCGGCCACACATTTCAGTCGTTTCTTGCTACAATTAAATAAGATAACACAACAATATTGTTATGTATATTTGCTAATTTAATGCAGAGTCCACTGATATCAAAATATTTTCTGTACAAAACCAAACAAATTTACAGAAATGCTTTAAAACACGAAATTACGGAACACGGAGGAAACGAGACTAAATATGCGACTGCACATATCAGTAATGTCTTGCTACAATAACAATATTGATTTACAAAATAAATGTCACTATATAAAGTTAAAAAATTAAATTCTTACCTTTACGTAGACTGCTCTGCTAGGATTCAGCTCGGTTAACAATGAAAACTGATAAGGCACTCAGAAGATTTACGATCAGTAACTGTCACAACTCGCAAGTGAAGACTGAACACCAGAAGGCAGAAGATTTATGACCACCTGCCGCTTATCACATCCGAAAATTCTATTTTTATTCTAAAATTGGATTAGGAGGCACTGGCTTGGAACTAATAAGGACAATGACCCATGACGAATAGTTATTTCAAGAAAAGACACACATCATTAGCCCTTCACTTCCTCCAGTGATCTAAATAATTCATTAACTCTTGAAAAATTCTTTGAATTATTATTCTGCCAATCACCGATACATTTTCACCGATATATCTCCATATCGGAAGACTCACCGATACACTAATATCGGCCGATACCGATTATCGGTATCGGTATCGTTGCAACACTACTAATCACTAAAGTAATGAAAAGCGAAAATATACACGACGGATTATTTTCAATACTCCAAAAACCAACTACCAAACGTATTCAAACGAACCAGTGAGACTTTAAGTGTAATTCGGACAAAGAAATAAAGATATTCTTAGTTAAAGTAAACATCAAGAAAAAAGAGAATCATCTTACCTATTAGTATAAATACTTTTTCTTCTGAAAAGTACGTTCTTGGCAAAGCTGGTATCTTCGTTTGGGAAGTTAACTGAGTTTCCGTGTTTTCAGTTGGACTCATTTTAACTACTACCTTTCCAATGTGCTTTCCAGAAGCCATAAACCTAGAAAAAGAAACAAATAATAAAATATAAACTAATACTATATTGTAAAAATAGAATGTATTTACTCACCTAAAAGCCTGCTCTACCTCTTCGTACGAATAAACAGTTGTAGGAAGAGGTTTCACAATACCGTTGGCCAGTGCTTCATCAAAAACTTCTACCACTTTTTCTATGACATCCATTGCTTGTGATGCGATTACAATGTCTAGATGCACGCTGTGAAGTTCAATGTTTTTCGATAAAATCAGTGAATCTGAAATGCATATCCAAAAATAATTTATCTCGTACAGTTTCAAAGACCAGTATTTCATCAATATGAATCACTAAAGCTACTTATCAACTTACGAAATCAAAACTTTTAATATAATGCAAAATTGATAACTGCTCTATTTCAATGATTTTTTAAAAGCATGCTTATTATTTACTGATACATTATTTTACCCTCACTAGATATGGATCTCAAAACCTATTTTTCAGTTCACGTTCACGATTTCTACGAATTATATATCTCTCCATCTATATGAAAAACATTTGTCATTTATTTTTGGGATTAACAAACTTGACTAAATGAACTGGATCTCTGAGAATAACATAGAGAAGAGCTCGATAATGGATTACAGAAATCCTTAGTTTCATTCTTGGTGAGAGGAAAACAATGTCACTTCAAAAACTACGTAAATATTTCAATTACTTTTTGAGAATGCAATGGACTGATTTTTTATGATGATGGTACGTTATTTATAAATCTAGCTACGTGAATACATTATTCGTTATATTATAAAGACCAGAATTGTTGTTCAAAGTATTACACAATGTATATGTTCAGCAGTGGCTTAGCATCAGTTTTGTATTACGAGACGCTAAAATTTTAAGTCTGGTCAAAATAAAAATTTAATATTTTATTTTATAGAGCCCAGGGCAAACCATTTAAATCAATAATGAAATAAAAATAAAAACAATTTGGCCTGATTTTTTAAAGCGAGAAGTTTATGAAAGAGATAAATTTAAAACATAAGATAATGAAGTGCTACACCCATCGTCTAATCATAGAGTGGTGTTTTCACGGTCGAAAGAAGGTCAGAAACAACGTGCTTGGGTTCGTTTTAAACGTCTCAATTGTGTGATTTAAAAAATTGAGTATGAAATACGTAAGTAGGTGTTATAAATGTATAATGAAATGTATTGTCAGAAAAATTAATGCTACGTAAAATTCACTGGCATTTTCGCTCCATTAATTTGTCTCTCAAATAAAATTCAAAATATATTCATAACACCTACTAACGTATTTCATACTCAGATATTCAAAATCACAAAATTGAGACTTTAAAACGATTATAAGTGCATCTTTGTCTTAGCTTCCTTCAGCCGTGACAATGCCATATTTATGTTTAAAATAAGAACTTTTTCAAACAAATTTTTGACCGTATTTGAATTATTGTATTAAAATTTGGTTGCAGTCTGATTATCCATTCTGATTCTATAGAGGGTTAAACATGGGGATCCCTACAAGAGGGCCGAAAAAGTGTTATAAAACATGCTACTTCCTTTGCAAGTAGGGAACGCTCGTTCTACCNGTGCTACGCCAGTGTTGTTCAGTAACCTGTGGGATTCTAGTGTAGAATGGTGCAGTGAAACATGCAATACTATCTTCTGCAAATGGAATTGTGGTGTAGATAGGCAATATAATGGAGTAAGTAACTGCACCAATAAGAGCACAAAATGTTCATATCATGTCAGGTACTTGAAAAAATATATATAAAAAAAAATATATATATATAGTGAAACATTTTGATGCTTCCTATGTCTCTATGTAATATAACAGTTAAATGATTAATAAATGCAAAGTCTTCCTGTTTTTAACCCATATGTAAATTAAGTCTCACTAGAGATAAAAATATCTGCATTCAGAACAAATTCCATCAGTTCGTGCTGATATTTTTATTTTAACCGACTTCTTCATTAACTGGTTCTTGAATGCCAGTACTTGAGGTTAATCTTTATTTTGCTAATACAGCTAACGTGAGCTGAAAAATAGGTTCTAAGGTCATCAGCGAGACTAAGATTATTTCTTACCCCAACAAAAAATAACTAGTGATGAGATATATTATTGCAAAATTAAAGAACAATACTTGAAATATAGCATTTCATTTGATCCGATATTTTACAACTTTCTCAAAACTATAAAACATTAGGTGCCTTCTTTCGATTGAAGCAAATATTAACAAAAACTTAGAAATAACAAAAAATACCTAGAGTTGTGTTTGCAATGAAGTCCACTTTTCCAATCTCGATAAACCGTCCACTGTCAGCAAGACAACGAAGAGACGCTTGAAGTTTGTCTCCTGCCAGTGAATTCAGCACCAAGTCAACACCTCGACCATGTGTTGCTTTCATGATGTGCTGTTCGAAGCTGCAGTCACGAGAATTGGCAATGTGACTGTCATTAATCTGCAAGTACATTCATATAAGGAGTTAGCATTTTCACTACCACATTTTTACTGTTGATATGCTATTACAGTAAATACATTTATTACTACGTACATACACTGAACTATCTTCATGCTGGATGTGCACTTAACTTGTTAAGTTCACAACCAAGCCACTATGATTCTGTGTTATGGTTAACTAATTCCCAGTCAGCTTACAATAAACAGTCACTCTACAGTCAACTGATTTTAAAAATGTTAAATAAACAAGAAATGAGGTTTTGGATAATGAATTGTACGAAACCTCTGAAAATAGGAAGGCCACAAGGGAAACCATGTTCAGACTATGACCAAATTGAATAACTTAACAATTATCGATACAGAGTGGAATGGTAGGCAAGTCAGTTCAGCATAAGGCGGCTAGATTTGTTTTGGGTCGTTATGGTAGGACAGATAGCGTAACGGAGATGTTAGGCGAGTTGGGCTGGGAATCTCTTAATGTGAAGCGTGAAAAAAGCAGAATTAAGAGATTGGAGCAACTAAACTCCACTCAGTCGCAGTTAAATGTAAGCAAGGTTTTAAAACCTGCAACATATATTGGTAGGCGCGATCGGGAAGATAAGTTAAGGGAAATCAGCTGTAAATCTAATGCGTATTTTTGGTCATTCTTTCCGAGGTCGATTCGAGATTGGAACCGTTTAGGACGTGAATAATAACTTGTGGTGCCTCGTGCACCCCCTGCCAAGTACCTTACCGGTTGATTGCAGGGTATGATGTAGATGTAGAAGTACCAGAAAGTAACACGTCACATTAGAGGTGATATTGTTGCTCAGTAACCGTGTTACCAATTGGCATGAAAGGCAGTGATATGGAAATAAAGTGTTTGACTTTGCACCTTCGCATGAATGATGCCTCTTCCAAGGAATCAAAAGATCTGAATTTCGCAGATATTTTGAATGTCATCAATCGGAATCTAGAATGTATGCAGAGAGGGTGTGTAGATTAAAGTAGTTACTTTGATCAAGGCTGAATCACGGAACATTTGTTTGAAGCCAAAGAAAAGGTAAACAAATTGGCAAAATTTAAAAGATGTACCACATAACTAATGGACGTCTGGTTCATTTACGCTTGAGTTGGCCAGGTGCATGTATAAGATCCAGATGTTTGGAGTTTGTTACGCTGTTGAGGCTATGACAGCGATAATTACTGCACACAGTAATATTTTTAGAGCAAATTGATTTTAAATACAGTGTGGTTATAGTACTTGCAAAATTGGCGTCGGTTTAGAGAAAGGCAGAAAACAAGCGATGTATTAATGATACAACTGTAACATTTAGAGACCAGTAGCGATGAAGCCGCTGGTGCTCTCGTTCCATGGATCCACAGTATTAGGGTGTGGAAGCTTGGTGATAAAATCTCATTTTGAGATGGTGAATATGAATTTTACCTGCCCTATACATTTTCCGTAATTAATAAGTTTAAACTCCATTAAATAGGACCGAATTGTCTCTGTTAGCTTCCTTAAATTTCTCACGGACTACACTGTACCACTGTTTCACCTGTTCTAATACCTGAATTCCTTTCTTGGCATTTCATTTCCCCCTAAATCTTCAGACTTCATATTCTGATCAGTTTTCACCAAACCTGGTTGACTGCTTGATTGATAGCTATCGTGCCTGTAGTTAGTCTATCAATAATCCATGTTGTGCACACTTTCTCCTAATTTATCCTTTTGGGTGTCATGCAATTATGTCATTGTGACACCACCAAGGATTGCGCGTTATGATATCTGAGCTATAAAAAAAATAAGTTGGCCTAGTGTTTTCGAGTATGAAGAGTCAAGCCAAGGATATCGATTAGTTGACATACTAAATCTGAATGAATTCTTACAGTCAGTACGTGCGTGCGTTTCTTGTAAGAAAGGCAAACTGAAGATGTTCGAAGATAAAACTAAATGGCTGGGTTTGTGCAGTAGTATAGGTACTCAGTGTGACAATTCTCTATGTAATTTTTCACAAAACTTTAGGACATCTTCTAAACTAAACAAAGAGTATGATACGAATGTTAGGATGGTTTATGGAATGGGGTATATCGGCAATGGAAATGAAGCTGCGCAATCTACATACTTTCAAAGAGTTAACAAGTATTTGATGGACAAAGTAGAACAGCATAGTGAAGAATCAATGACATACACAGCAAAAGAAGCTGTTGAAATTAATGAAGGTGAGAGTAAAATAGCTGTAAGTTGTGATGGAACATAGCAGAAAATGGGATATGCATCTCTTAAATGGAATGACAACAGTACTGTCAGTTGTCTCATGTAAGGTCGTGGATGTAGTGTTTGCATCTAAGTACTGTCCTGTTTGTGATGGTGTTAAAAAAAGAAGAGGGTAGGGGGGGTAAGAGAAGTTAGCAACAAACATATATGTCAAAGAAATTGCACAGGTCATGGGACGGAAGCTTTTGGTAGGTCAGTGGAAAAGCGAGGTGTAATATCCAAATATTGTGTAGGAGATGGTGACAGTAAGGGTTTCACATCAGTGCTCCAGAGAGACCCCTATGGTGATGTGAATACAGTTGAAAAGCAAGAATATGTCGGACACATGCAAAACCAGGCTACGACATCGAATAGATTGTTCAAAACGAAAAAAAAAAAAAATTGGGCGATGGGAAAGTTATTGGTGGTAAGCGAAGACTAATTAGTGCACAAGTGGATAAGTTATTAAATTACAATGGGACGGCCATAAAAAATAATACTCATTATATTTGTGTTATGAGACAGGCAGTATTAGCTGCCTATTTTCACAAGTCTCCGACAGACAGCAAACCATATAATTACTTGTGTCATAAGGACAGTGACAGACGGTGTGGCTATAATAAGGCCTTATCATTTTGTAAAGGTATCCCAAAACAGGAATTCCTAAGGGGTACCTATTTTTCCACCATGGGTACTAAAATAATGTAAATATAATTATAAATATAAAATTGTAAATTTATGTGTAGATATTAAGTACAAAGTTAATTTGTTTGATGGTATGTACGCTGGTGTGGAAATAAAATATTATTATTATTATCAACAGAAAAGAAGTACGAGCCCAAACACAGTTCGCCTGAGGTAGTGATGCTGGCAATGAAACCAGTTTTTGGAACTCTTACATTGTTAGTGATAAGAAATTGCTCAAAAAGTGTTTACATTGGAAAACACAGAACCCTAATGAATCCTTTCATAGTTTGATATGGTTAAAGGCACCAAAGGTGATATTTACCAGCCTAAAAACTTTTAAACTTGCTACTTATAATGCACTTCTTCATTTCAATGAGGATAATATTGTAATAATTACAATTTTGAGGCTAGGGTTGCTAAACCGGGACCCAGCCTTGTTGAGGCAGTGAAAAAAATGGATGTTACTGGCATCCATCAAGCAGAAAAATTAGTTACTGAGATTGAAAAGAGAAGTAGAGTCCAGAGAAGTCTGTGAAAGAAGAAAAAAGGTGTAAACACAACTGAATATTGTGGTGCAGGACTATTTTAACTGGTGTTTCAAGTTTTGTATTGATTTAACATAAACTGTGTTTTTTTAATATAATGTTTCTTTTTTCAGTAACTATTAAAAACACATTAAATATTTTTTGTGTGTGTGTTCACTATGTAAGTATAGATATTTAAGACCCTTAGTTATCTTTTTCCTGTCTATAGATTCCTAGTTTAATTTTTATAATAATACAAATTGCCACAAACGTTTACCTCAAACGCCCATATAAAACAAAATGGTCAATGGTAACCTTAAGAGACAAGACTATGTTTTGCTGGGGTTAACCAGATTCTCTGAATCCCACCGGAAAAGTTGTTGAATATCCGTGTTCATACAAAAAACTTTTATGGAACTTTAACTACTAAGATCTGCTTGAGAAGGGTTACGTAGGAATGAAATATTGGAGTATAAAGTAATATCTTCAGCAAAGCTGTGAATGCGGCTAGTAGTAATGTAAAGGACGTCATTAATATGTAGGAGAAAAATAGTTAGACAGAACTGAACCTTGTGATACACCAGCATTTAATGAGAAGGTATCAGACAATGCACCATCAACTAGTACTCGGATAGATTTGTTACTGACAAAACTTGAAATCCACTGGCATAATTGAGGTGCTAGGCCATATAAAGGAAGTTTATTTAAAAGACCCAGACCTTGGAGATGTCTAAAGCTATCACTAGAGATTCTCCAAACCTTTCAAGAGATAATCTGTGTTATTGGCACATTGAAGAAACTATAATTTTAACCTCTGAGTGGGATGAATCATCCACAACAAGTGTTTGGATAGTACCATACGGAATGCTAAGATTTTCCACACAACAAAAGAGCAAATACAATTTTTCATACATGTATTACAATATATACATTTTTTTGTAAATAAACGTCACATTACAAATTTGCTTTTTAGTGTGCTATTAGAGCACTTTCACATTAGGATCCCACTGAAGCACTGCCGGCATTGCTGCCGGAAATTAAACGAAACAAGCAAAGGAGCTANTCACATCTGGAAGCGTGGCCAGACAGGAAGCGCTGCCAGCCCCTTTGTAGTGATGTTGATCATATAACATAACACATGTTTTAATTTAAATAACTGCCCTAGACAGGAGTTTTAGGTGAATTAGCAGCGTTTTAGACGAAAACTAGGCCTAATGTAAAAATTTGATTTTATTTACGTAATTTCCTTGTTAGCAAAAGTACGCCATTTCTTCCT
>KZ872546.1:18250-29072 GCA_003456935.1 Machilis hrabei
CTCTCGGGTCTGAGGAGGTTAAACATCGTCTGGTTAGCTCAACTTACCACGTTTTGATATATTTCTTTACTATCATCATCAGGTATATTGAAATTGCTGCCAAGAAATTCACTATAGCTCTGAGATTTGAATCCATGATCTCACAATTCAGTCAAGTATGTATTCAACACTGCTACCTGAGGGTAGTACAGTGGATTGCATACTCGACTGTGGCTTTTGAAAACACAGGTTCAGNTACCAGCAAAATTCTCGGCTGCCATTTCAAGATTCCTGATGACGAGAGTAGCGATATCTCTCAAAAGGTAGTGTGCCCAGCTAACCAGACAATGCATAATGCCGAACTCCGTAGAACACAATTCTACATTATGGTAACCATGCGACTAATATGCAGAAATGGAAAATGCACACCTTTTGAACTGTAAAGAAAAATATAAATTAGCATCAACTATCATAACCGACAGATGGATATAATGAATTGTTTTACGGGACACAGTGGGATTGTCTTATAATGTAAATTAAAATTTTGTATTTTTTCTCTTTATGTAACATTATATTTGCAAAACTATGGCAAAGTAATTAAATGATCAGAAATTATTTGATGCCATAAAAAGACTCTTAACAGCTTTCTGGTCCAAACCCATCTGTCGTTGAAGATTCAAAAGCAAAGTAAACGTACATAATACTCAACCATCGTTCAATTTTAAGGTACTTGCAGATGCTGTTTCTTCAAGGCTCGTACATACATACAATACACACACACATACTTATATTCAGATTACTAAAGTAACGAGACACCACTCAATAAAAATATGTCCTAGAAAAATACTGTAATGCAAATGAATTAACCGCCAGAAAGACAATACAAAATTAAAATTAGATTGCCTTGCTATGATGTAACCCAGTAATACTCAAAAGAACACTTAAATTTCTAAATCATATAAAACTGGCACCAAAATAAACAGTACAGTCTATCGTGTTCTTTTCAATCATGATGAACTTGTCACCAAGTGTTATAAAAAAAATTGGCTCTGTTACAGGCAGAAGTCAAACATAATTGGTAAAGTATATAAAATGGTGCATGTTCTAAAAATTGCCTTTCGGTTGGACCAATGTTGGACAAACAAATTGAAATTTACTTGCCCCATTTTGGTTGCCATTAAGAGGTTTTCACTGTGCCCCACATTAGGCAGATTTAAGCAAAATTGTCTTGCCCCACGTTGGGCGCCATTAACTCAGTCCCACGTTGGGCGCCATTAAGCGACATTCAATCAAAATGTTGTCCACGATTGTCATTACGAAGCATTCTTTCGGCACAATGTTGGCAACCAACGTGGGGCCGAGAGAATGCCTGTTAATGGCACCAAACATGAGGCTGACAGAATGTCACTTCATAGCACTAAATATGGGACCGAGAGAATGCCACTTAATTGAGCCCAACATGGGACCGAGTGAATGCCACTTAACTGAGCCTAAAGCAAATCAATGCCACTGAATGGTACCAAATATGGAGCCTACAGAATGACACTTAATGGCAACCACCACGAGACCGAGAGAATGTAATATAATGGCACAAAATGTGGAAACCGAGAGAATGCCACTTAATGGCACCTATGTGGAGACGAGAGAATACCACTTAATGTCACCCAACATTGGGCCAAGAGAATACCACTTAAAGGCACCCCAACATTGGGCCGAGTGCATGTCACTTAATGGCCCCCCAACATGGGCACCATTAAGTGACATTCATTCTAAGCCCCATGTTGGGTGATACTTCCAAATATGTTCCTACATCCAAAATAATACATGGGTGTTATTTGTTTTCCCAAGTTTTCTTCTTTCCTTGTAAAAAGAGTGTAAATTAAATATTTGCTCTTTATTTTTTTATGTAGGTATATTTTCCTAACCACCATCTTACAGCATAAAAAATTATGGTTACAAAGAGTAATTTTCGTACATACGGAAACATTTTCCACATTGTCTTTGTTTCTACTGATGTTCCAAAAACGTTGTTAGTGCTCTAGCAAGAACACTTGGTTCGTTTGAAATTAGCTGGTTGAATCCAGTTCCACAGCAGCTAGAATCATCGGGGGAAAAATCTGATACGACATATTATATAATCAAATTCTCTCTTTTCTTGGTTAACTTCATACAATGCAAAGAAACTTCAAAGTAAATTGAAAGCAATGTTGTATCAAAAAGAAATAAAAAATCACCAATATTCTGCCATTTGTTCATCTTTTCTAAAGGCATCATCTCTATTAACTAAAAATTTACAACTCTCTTACACCTAACTGACTAATTCAGTTAGCTTAATGAAGGATAAAAATTAATTGAATTGACAATTCACTCACAAACGTTTTTGTTCTTTTTTACAAAATGACAATTATTTCTATAAATGTTACCTTTCTTTACATACTAGAACAATATGACGACAGTTTTAAAGAATATATAAATATTTACACAAAACCAAAGATGATAAAAACTTTAGAAGCTGTTGTACATTTGTAACTGCGATCAAATACAGTACGGTAATTAACCCGAGAAAAATTATTTATAAATAATGGTCTGCTGCAGAAAGTTAATAATTAACTGTTAATCAACGGACATAAAAATAAGGATACAAATTGATACCTGATGATTTAAGTGAAATTGACTCGGCCCCACGTTGGGCGCCATTAACTCGGCCCCACGTTGGGCGCTGAATAATGAACTAAGTAATAGCATATACGTTGAACTGGTCGGACTATTACTTGCCTTTGTTTGTGGAATACTTCCAACATTTTGCCGCAGCTATGTGGCTTCCTCAGGCAAAAGCTATCCCTGAGGAAGCCACATGAGAATGTGGCAAATTGTTGGAAGTATTCCACAAACAAAGGCAAGTAATAGTTCAACATATACGAGGAAGAACTCGCCAAGTTTCCAATTCTACATTGATAAGTAACAGCACTTAAATGGTTATAACAAAAACCTAGTCAGACTATGATTAGCATCAGTAGAGTTTTCAAAGATGTTTAACTTGGTACAAATTTACAGTAACTAATATAAAACAGCACTTTAATTACAATCTGAAAGAAAAAGCTCTAAGCAAAAAAGTTTTATGCAATGCAAGGAAGAATATAAATCAAATAAAAGATGATACAGTTTATCTCGTTAAAAAAAAAAACGAAAAAAAAAAATTACAAAGAACACCAGAAAATAAAATATTCTGTTCTTTCTTGAGATTCTCTCCATTTAAAGGTTATGTTTAAAATTAAATATTCCTATTTCTATACCTGACATATCGTGCTGCCCTCTTTTTAAAACTGAGCAAAGACCAAAGATGCTTCTACTTTTTATGCATACCTTATATAAAATCCTGCCTCATATCGACAAAACTTATGATAAGTTTTACGAGTCTCTGAGCATCTTGCTGATAACCAAGTCCAGCCACGGACACAATGGATATATTTCCTTCACTNTCCTTTTTATTTACCTCTTTGGTATCTTTAGTNCACCACTTCACCGCAATGTAACATTTATAGAAAAGTTAGTTACACTGAAACACACAAAATAACTTTTTCTCTTCCTAATAAATACTGGTAACGTTTATTTTCACTCGCTCAATATATTACAAACACAAGACACCTCTCATAACTTCTAAAAGGCTATCCCTTATTTACAAGTACTATGCGATATCCTTTAATGTACAAAAGAAATAAGATCAATGATGCAGCTTATGTCTCACAAGATGACTCGAAATCTTCAACGATTCACTCAAATAAAACATTTTAGTACTTCTTCAACTACAGGATTAGGGAAGAAAATTTAGAGTAAAAATAAAAGGGAACGCTTTTACAAACTGCCCATTAAATGCATATGTATTTGACACACAAACTGCTTTATGCCTTCTTCTTGTTTATAAACGACAATAAAAATACTTAAGTAACATATATTTTAAAACGAAGAGGGACAAGTATTTGTACTTTAGTTTTTAACGAGAAATGTTACAAACAGCATATTAACAAAGTAGTACATAACACTTTTATGCGTAACAGAAAACACTCCTATGCGCATTTCAAACATATCTTTTTCCTATCTCGTACCATATCCACCTTACAGATCACACTCGATTCTTTTTTCAGTGTTGAAAGGATGTTTTCTTCCAGTCACAGTCTATAGCACACTTATTCTCACTCAAACCATTGGACAAAATAGTATACAACTACATATAAAACATTCTTGGCACAGAAGTCTTCGTTTTTCTGGTAATGATTACCGCTGCAACATTTGTTACAACATCACTGAGACAACAGAAAAATCAATGTTCTCTTATAAACGTTGTCCTTTAATCATTTACACATTCACAGAGACACCTTNGATATTAAATAGTGACTAGCAAGAATATGGTAACTACGTACAACAAACGTAATTTCGAATCGATCGACGTAACGCTCTNCCAAAACCGTAACTCGTCTTAAACGAACGTATCTTTGCAAAAGCCTTGCGAAGTTTAAGGCTCAATAAAAAGAGGCCGTTCAAAAGTCTAAAACGTTACTTCGTTACATTATTTCGTAAAAGTTTTGCATGTTTGTATTTGCTTTACGGAGTTTACAAACGTCACNGTCGCAATCGTATCTGTTGAGCCATTTTTGATGCATCCATTCCGACCCACTCTACATGAAACTCAACGGAAACTGACTGGAGCCAGCAGTTGTTTCCTGACTGCTTGGAGGAGTGTCCAACTGTGGCAGTCCAAGGTCCAAATATTCCTGTTAGAAAGATAAAACTATTAATGCACTTGCATAACTAATACTGACTCTTCAGTCACCCAGACATTTCTGAAGAACATTCATGTGTTCTTGTACAATCATATCTATTGAAGAATTCAAGAATCTTGGCTAACGGATGCTTTGTTGAAGTGAAACTTGTTAATTAGATGTTTATTAGCCACTTCGATCACCTAGTCGAAGATACAGTTAAAAACTGGTGTGAATGGATCTTCAACCTCTGTCACAGTCTAGTCAACAACACAGATAGGTTGCTTAACGACAAGTGCTTGATTGGTGAACTTATTCCCAACGTGGTTCCACCATTCTTCCTGCTGAATTGATTCCAAGACCGACAGGTTGGCCTAGTGGTTAGAGTGCTCGCCTCCTGATCGGGAGGTCCCGGGTTCAAACCCCGGGGCCGGCTCCTAGCCCTGGGTAAAAAGGGCTATCCTACGAGTCTGCCTGTGAAGCACTCCACACTAAGGTATGATCGTAGGCGTGTTCCGGAAGGCACATTAAAGGCGGGTCCCATCGATAAGTATTCGATGTAAAAGATCCCACCTCCAGCTATGTGTCGGCTGAGTGTCAAAATTCAGTTATCCTGAAGCGTCATTATGACGCGGATGGGGTCTCCATTAGACCTGAGATGTCATAACAGTGGGACCATAATCCAATAGCAATAGCAAATTGATTCCAACCATCTTTTTTACTATTAGTAACAATCGTAGTTAACAACAGTTTAATAACTTTTACTAGTCAGTTCATCATGCAGGGAGAATCCTGCACCATGTCAGTTGGAAATTCACAAATCAAGCTTTCTGGGTTGTCGATGGCCAAGAATATTAGCTAGGTGGACTTTTACCCGGCTAGGTGCTCTCAGGGGGTTCAAACCATGCACACTGCAATAACGGCACCTTTAGCTAGAAGATCAAAGTGTTGAATAAACTTCTAATTAAGTAGTTTCACTTCACTGTGCGTATTAGCCACTATTCTTGAATTCTCTAATCACATAGCTAATGTACAACAATACTAATACATTTACTTTCCATACATGATAGACTGTTGAATATAACCCAATTTTTGCATTAGTCACATGCTGATGCTATAACTGTGCATACTTAAATTTAAATCTGTGGTGTATCAGTGCGAGTGTCAGCCTCTAAAAACATATTCGCTGAGAGATGAATTATATCCTCTAATTTCATCTTCTTCCACGAAAAGAGATAAATGCATAGGTAATCATGCGGTTTTGTGTTTTGTTCTCCAGCCGCTACAGAGAGTTAACTGCCAAACCTGCATCATAAGCACTCCACTCCATCTGTCAAGTGAACTCAGCATTTTCATATTATCTACCCAGTCAGCATTGAATATCCATACAATATTTGCTGTACAAATTGACAATAAACATACAATATCCAGAGTTTGTTCATTTAAGTCCTATGGGTATCTATACAATATCCAAATGTCAGTAAATTGGAAATCCATATAACATCCACAGAAGGTCGTCAGCAATACTGTAGGGATATGTATACAACATCTGTAGTACATTAAGTTCCAATAATATATTTTCACTAAATAAGATGGATGATGTGTTTGATGTCCTATGAACACCCGATGGATCATTTAAGGACGATGAGCAATTATAATATGATTAATGAAGATGGATGGAAAAAAAAAATGGCATGCCTTGGGCGGGATTCAAACGCACAACCTCTTGGGCTACAGCACGCTGTGCTAACCACTAGACCAAGCACGTCCGCTAATAGATGGAAAACCTATGCTCTAGACTTTTAAACAATATCTACCTATATCAATAGAATGCGTTTATATCATTTAGAATTGTTTATCTATATAAAGAAACAAATAACATTTATAATTATGTGAATCAGTTTTGTATAATTTGTACATAAAATATATTAATTTTATATGGTCTGATTCAAAATGTCCCTACAACATTGTTTTATTAATATCCAATTCGAAAATGTCAGTACAATGTTTAGTTTTTTACATTATTCTTTAAATATCCATACAATATTCTTTTGAGGACATAACGTTATCTGGACATTGTAGACCTTATCTGGATATTCACAGGATATTGCATGCTATGTGGGTTACGTACATTTGAGTTCTTTACACTTTAAACTGTTGCCAACATTACGACACTACTACATTTCTGCCGATGATTTTTGCATATTTATGCATGCACAAGACTGAAATATACCTTCAGCATCACTAAGATGAAACATTGTGGCAATTGTGCAAATTATACCTCTCAAAATGACCGTGCTGGCTCTCAACAACAGTTAGTATGGCCACAAAAACTAGTCAAAACAAAAGTTTTTATATCACGTTATTTATTTTATTGCTAACGTGTAGATACTTTTTCAATTCTAAAAGTAATTATGTATTAAAATCAATCGTCTGAAGACCCTCTTTTAAATGTCTTAGCAATATAGAGGTATAAGACCAGCGACACTCTCCACAATCGCTTGAACTAGACTTTAAACAGTCCTTCAGAGACTAGAGCTTTTNTCAACACTGACTGATTGATACGAGTTTATGGTCCCACAGTTTTGGCAGATTAAGCTTAACAGAGACCCTATCTGTATTAACGATGCCTTAGAAGACAGTTTTGTCATTCACTTGATACACAATGTGTTAGGTTCTGTCACAACTAAAGCTGGGTTTATACTGCCCGACGCTACAGAGCGCTGTAGCCCGCTACCGATCGNAAGCTCGCAGAGCCGAAATAGAAACAACGTTGTTAGATGGTGTAGTCCATACTCGCTACGCTATTGAACTTTCCTCTTTGACGCTGTCAAATTCTATTTCCTATTTTTAACGCTACCGAGAGGAGTACGAAGCCCTCTGTGTCTGAACCTAGAAACTATTGTAGAATACAGAGAGAACAAAACACAATCGAAAACAACTTTTAGATATATTATCTTTGTTCGAAACATAAGCANATCGTGATCCGTGCTGTTTTGTCATCACNTGTACGCATGGCGTGACGAGGTTAGAACAGGTAAATATTTTTAAAACTTGGTAATGATGGAAGATGAATTTTGACCAGACGACAAAACTTTAATAATCATTGTTCAGGGTTTTCCGAACATTTACGACAAGATTAGAGAGATTAAAAAACGCGGTTTCATATATCGTTAGTCAGGTGTTTTTGCAGAATAGCGCTGCAGAAGAGAGACGAGCATAAACACTGGTCTTGTGGGCTCCTCTTGGTAGCGCTCTGGAGCGATCGGTAGCGTCGTCCAATTGGTAGCGTCGGGGAGCATAACACTTTGTTGATTGAGCCCCACTTTTAATTTCATCTCGAAAGATGGCCGTAATGATACTTAAATCTAGTTAGATACTCTTTCGCTAATGTTTCCTAATCAGAGTTGAGTGGGGCCTAACCATTGAAACTTCAATCTTCCAATCAGTATTTTAAGTCGAGTGTACAGTTGATCATTTAGTGCCGTACTTGAAGCTTGCTGATGTGTGCATAGTTTGGAAGAACAAAATTAAAGTAAAGTGAAGTGAAATATAAAAGAAAGTTCTACAGCTTATAGTACAACTAAAACTGACAAAAAAACATCAAAAACACACACAATTAGTTTTGCTTTTATTTTTACCTTGCCCCCAAAACACTTGTCTCTCTGAATTCAAGCACAATAAACCAGTACTAACCTCATTTGCTGTAATTGTAAGTACTCTATCCAAATCCTCCACAAGTTCATTAAACGTCGGTCGCTCGTTTGCCTGGTAATTCCAACATTCACGCATCAACATGTAGCTGAAATAAAAAAAAAAGTTAATCAAAATTATCAGACAAAAATCTATAAGTAAAGCTACGAGGCATGTCCAGAGAGTAAGTACCGTTTGCGCATATCTCCCGCGCATCTAGTGATATCGGAGTTGGGCACGAGTAATTACTTTCCTTCGTCNACTGACAAGGTATTGATATCATTTTGAGTGATCTTGTTTATTTTGTAGTATCTGCTGAGCTTATCAGTCTTAAGTCAATCAAGCGGCCTGTGCTCAGTAATTCAATTTTGGAATGAAGTAAACATGTAACCAACTGAAATTCATCGGCAGACATTCAAGGTTTGCGGACAAAACGCAATGAGCGAGGGAATGGAGCAGAAGGTTAGACAGCTCAATAAACGACGAAAGTTGATTGCTTCATTTGAATGGGAACAGCTCGACCATCGTCCTTACAACCTGGACTTCGATTTTCACCTTTTTCTTCACTTGAAGCGGTTCAACGACGATGANGAGCTGAATACGAAAATTCAGAGATTGCTAAAGTCCCAGCCGGACCAACCTTGTGCCTCACTTTAACAAATGTGTTAGTGTTGGTGGTCACTATGAATAAATTAGTTTAAGTTGTATAGAATTTTAAAAAAATCAATTATATATTTCTGTTAATATTTTTTTCATAGCCAAATTGTACTTGCTTTCTGGACACATCTCTTATTTAAACTTATATAGCACGATACAAAAATTATTACATAATCTCACAATGTGATCCATCTACTTTCGTTCTATGTAATGGCACCACCAGTGTGCATTTTACTTGTTCCCATATTTACCCATATGACAGACTTTCTTTTCTTCATGTTGACGACATGTAGTTTTTAACGTCCAATCGACACCTGATGGATCATTTAAGGACAGTAAGCAATTCTTGTCATGATTAATGAGGATAAACAGACATCACACACATCCATGCCTTAAGCGGAATTCGAACCCACAACCTCTCGGACCACAGCGCACTGTGCTAACCACCAGACCAAGCAGGTCAGCTGCTTTTCTAGAGGGTTGGTCCAGAGGACAACGACTTTATACTCCAACTAGTCATCCCCAAATTTTCTCACCCAACTAGGAATTAAACCCAGAACATTCGGCAACAACTCGCCTCGCATGCGAGAAAGTGCACGATACTATTCTACCAACTGATCAGAACACAAAATCCTCTATCTCTCCCTGATCCTTCCTGCCATGACCATTTTCTGTTATAGCTAACAGTACTTCTAAAATGTTCGGCTTTATTTTCCTCTTCAGATAGTTCTTCACGGTGGAGTAAAGCAAAGCTCGTCTTGCTCTGCAGTATTGTTCACCCACCTCGATTCTTACAAAGGTGAGCCTTTGATTTGCTCGTTCATTACACCTTGTCTCCCACCGCCATGCAATCTCCGACCTTTGTCTGTGCTTTCATTACTTTCACGGCCATTGGTCTTCCAAGCTTACGTCTTTGGATCATCCTGTTTTAGTTACTGTACAGAATGTCTCCAGTCATTCCTATATCATCACACTTCATACAAATAGAACGGCATAATACAGTTCTTCCTTACGTGCACGAGTTCGTGATCTCTGGAACTCTTTACCATTTTTCCGGCACATACAGTCCACGAACACTAATTGTTGCACGACAAGTCGTTAGTGACTTTTTGTATGTATTAAAAAAAAGACACCGTGCTTTAGAGGATAAACTGTATCTTTTCGACTTGTCAGACAATCAAGCTGTTTTAATCAGTTAGCCCATCTAAACTATGCTGCTGCCCATAACTCTGTTTCAATTCAGTTCAATATTAATATAACTCTAAAAACTTACATTTCCAGTGAACAGCATGGTGGTTTTTCCATCCTATGTCCATCTCGAATCAGCTGAAATAATTTCTCTACTCGTGGAACAGACGGGTAGGGTGTGCCTCCAAGCGTCATGATCTCCCAAAGCAATACGCCGTATGACCATCTGCAAGACAAATAATAGTTTAACTCATTTATTCACATAATATGTTTATAATATGTTCANACCGCCC
This sequence comes from Machilis hrabei, assembly GCA_003456935.1. Taxonomy (NCBI): domain Eukaryota; kingdom Metazoa; phylum Arthropoda; class Insecta; order Archaeognatha; family Machilidae; genus Machilis; species Machilis hrabei. Next base: position 28,818 of record KZ872546.1, read on the forward strand.
CAAAACACAAAACATAATCCAAACACCAGTGGCGAAAGATGAACGACATATTGGTCAAGCAACCAGCACTGCCAGTTAGCATGCTTACAGAAAGTAAAGTTTACACCCAAGGTTCAATAACGACAGTTAGATNTAAAGTTTGATTGAATTCAGCAACTGTTGCTAATGAACTTTAAGTAGGAAATATTCTTTCGGTAAACACGCAACCTGCAAGCAGGCAACATTGATTGCTTGCTCAGCATGTTATCCAAAAGG
>KZ872556.1:8036-18445 GCA_003456935.1 Machilis hrabei
AGTTAGGGTAGTTTAAGTGGATAGTAAAGCCTTATTAAAGAAAATTACATTTTTAAATCGCGCCTGTGGTAGGAGTATGCAACCACTTTATAATAAGAACTGCTTTATTGGGCCGAACTGTTTGTAGAAGTAGGGTTTTAGTAAGGGTAGGGGAAGGTAAAAACTGTAGTACTGAGCTTTGTTAGGTTATGTTCAGTAAATGATGTTTCTAAAAACACAGCACTCATGACTTGAATCAAAGTGAATGTGGACGTACTTGATTTTTAGGTTAGCATGGTTAGGTTAGATTAGCTAAGGTGATTATTGAAGAAAAGAACAATAAATTGCGGCTTCTGGGCATGTGCAGAAGTCGCGATTGCTCTGGGTCTACTGGGACGTAAAACTAACACCATTTTATAGTGAAAATATGGTGCCTTCATACGATTTGAAGGAGTAATGTGTGGGAATTTACTGTTCAAAATAGTTGAGCACAATCAGGCTGCATTAACTTGGCTCCCAGTAATGAATGATATTTCTAGGTACAACCTTTACTGAACCTAACCAAACAAAGTTCCGTACAAAACTTCTTGGCTACCAGTACATCAACTTGTACTCGTAACTCTTAACCTACACACAGTGCGGCCTAATATTGCAGTGCACATGGGAAAAGCAGTGGCTTTGTGCAGCCAATGGACCGAGATAGTGATAATTATCCAAACATTGTTATGTACAACTTTTTGTTTATTTAAGTCGGACTTAAAGTAATTATTGTGTTTCTTATGTATAGTCCTTTGAAAACTGGAATTTCTCCTTATACAGATATATACCTGTGGTTTTTGGTTAAGTGACACCCACAGCCATAAGCTCTTAACATGGTAATGATTGGTCCAGATTGAGGTTAGATGAAGGTATGAATGATGATGGTATAACGTGGTGATTTATGCCCTCCCTACACCAGACGGATAATTTCTGAACGATGGAAAATGCTTATTTTCATTAATTGAGCCGAATGGACATCACAAACATCGAGACAACACTCGGCCTTTGTGGGATTCGAACCCACGACTTCTGGTACGAGACCAGTTGACCAAAGCAAAAGCTCTACTGTATTGGTCTAAAGGGACGAAAGACCGTATTAGTAGTAGGCTAACAATGACAGGGCAGGCTCACGTGAGAATATCCATATTAAGGTTAGCTTAAGGGAACAAAGTTTGTCGACAAATGTATCGTGTAAGTTTAACTAATCTTATTCGGTCCGTGCGATGCAGAGCGGATAGTTTTGAATTTCAGTGGTGCAAAGAAAGTTTTTTTTTCATGATGTTGAACTTACTGGGCTGGAAACCACTTGCCTAAGAGTGTAATGAAAGGAGAATACAGAGGTTTTGTAGTTTACCCGTGACGATTGCGTTTTAATTTGGGTGACATTTTGTACGCAAACGGTACATCGGTATGAGAAATCGTGAAAATAATTTTTTGGGGGATAAGCTGTTAATGTATTGGAAAACGAATAGATATTTTTCGTTCCACACATCATCATCATCATCCTTCAAGAAANTCCTTAGTAAGAATTATTTGAGACATCGTCGTTAAAGTGTAAGTGTAAGACAGAATAAAATTATGTAATTCCAGTAGTGTGCAACATAGATTGATATCTTGGCATTGGTCCATTTGTAGTATTGCTTTTTTCTTCATTTTCTGAAAATTATTATATCCATAGGTTATGAAAGCATGCTCTGGGAAGTTCACCCCTATCCATCAGTGGCTTTACTTTGATGCTCTTGAGTGTTTACCAAAGAATTTGGACAGCATGACAGAAGATGATGTTATATGTGTAAGTAAGACGAAGCTTTTTTTAAATTTTAACAGGACAATAACAGCTAATCTGGCATAATTGTTTATAAGGATAGTAATTGACATTATGACTGCTACAATTTAGAAGTTAGTTTCTTTGGTCAAAAAGTGTTAACCCACTTCCAATAGTGTTATATATGCAGTTGGCTCAGTCCTTGTTAAAACGTGATAATGCTCACAAATGTGACCTTATTCATAGCATTAAAAAGTGCAAAACATTTTGTTGTTGTTGTACACTGAAGGATGTGTAAGCATATGCATTTGTTAGTTCACTATTGTGCATATTTTTTGGCACTATCGTGATATTTTGGTTCTTGTAAGTTTTTTTCTTGAGAAATGGAAAAATGGGTATATGGAGTATTGCTTTCTCTTCTGTCTGCATAGTACCAGACAGAATGTGTTGTTCGGTGAAATATTACATAGGTGTTTTTACTGGAGGATGAGAATTTTACCTGATAATACAATTTGGTCAAAAGTCTGCTTTGAAAAGAACAACTCCTCTCTTCTTACCTTTAGAACCATGTCGTGAGTTTTTGTACATGAATGTTTTGAGTTTAGTTTATATATACATATGCTTTACTATTAAGTACATTGCCATTAGTGTGGAAACTGCTAAATGTGATGGCATTTTAGCCATAAACTTTGTACATTTTGGAGCACTTTTTAATAACTGGTTTAAATCTTCAGGTGTGCATTAGTGATAGCCATTTTTTTTGCTATGCCTTCCCCCCAAAAGGAAGTATATTTCAGTAAAATACATTTTAGCAGTTTTAAAAATTTGGATGTATGTGGCTATAATTAATACATTCTCATTTTTGCATTACCCTAAAGCATGTGTGCAATTGCTATTTTGTTGGTATACATTGCTGGATCTATAATTACCTAATGCTAAAGTTGTGCAGATGCATGAATTAAAAATAGTTTTGTAAAATCAGTTTTAAGTACTTCAATGAGATTCAAACATATAATTAGTTTGATAGAAATTGAGGAGATTACCAAGCTAAGCAGAGGATAGTGTAATAATTGCTTTCTTTTATCTCTGATCCTCCAAGTCTTGAAGCTAGATATGATAGATATTGATCAGGGAATTTACACTGAAGATATCAGGGATTGCTTTGAAAAGTTAGCATTATGAGCTATTTTCTCAGTGCTAAAATATGTATATTGAATGTAAAATGTTAAAATCTAGTATAATTTTTAGTATATCAGTGTGCTGTTTTCTTTGTAATGTAAACTCTAGTGTCGGAGTTGTATACGAATCAGTTTCTTTTTTTAAGAGAAATGTTGTGGACAATTATTTAAGTCACTCTCTAGTATCGCTGTGTAATAAGGTTGTTCTGTGTTTAAATACTATATATAACTTACCACTAACTGATTTGTTTTTCACCAAACAGAATAGTGATCGTTATGATTCCCAAGTAGTACTTTTTGGCAACGAGTATCAGAAGAAGCTCGGGTCTCTAAACTACCTAATTGTAGGGGCTGGAGCTATTGGCTGTGAATTGCTGAAAAATTTTGCTATGATGGGCATTGGGGCTGGTAAGCGTTCTTCTATTATTCCTAATAATGTTCAGATAATAGTGAGTAGTGGCATGAATTTTTCTTTCGAGTTAAGTAGTAAAACTTAATTTTTTAGATTAAATAATTAATTATTCAGCTCCAGTTTATTTTATTTCCTAGTAGAAAGTAAAAATTGTTACGAATTAAAAAAATTACTTGTTGTTTCTGAATTTCTATGCAATAGTTTATTGTATAAAATTATCCCTAAGCATTTTGTAATTTAATATTCTTTAATTTTGTATGAAATGGTTGAATTCTATAGATATCTGTGCAGTTAAGTTTTGTACATAAAGTGTGCAACAGAAACTCATTTCCACCAATTTTAATTTGTAAAGAATTGTAAATAACCTTGTTTTACAGTTTTTCAAGAAAATTAGTTTTTATGTTGAAATATTAAAAGTTCATTTAGTAATAATAATAATAATGAATGAAATATAACAAGATGCTTGCCTTTTGAAAGCGATCTCACTAANGTATGTGGTGGGTATTACTGGTTGTGAGATCCCAGTTAATCTCTAGCCCAATTTCTAATGATTGCACTTTGCTCTGTCTACCTTCCTAACAATTCAGTGTTTCACATAGAGAACTAATTAGCCTCATAGTGGACTTGCCTTCACTGTTCCTCTTTTAATGCCCACAGCTTACTTTGGGGTTCTAGTGATTACGCCTCATGGCGTCTTGCTTGCAGATGTGATTACAACAACTGGGCTATCCATTTTAAATGGTGGATCATATACTTTCCTCAGCTCCATACTTGGTACTTTCTCATCCATTAACTTGTCCTTTTGTGGTCCAACTTTTGTCCGTCACCTACCTTGGGAAGTACATGATCTATGTGGAAGTGATCAGTTTCCAGTCATTAACAGATATTAAAATATTCAAGGCTCTTAAGACACTAGACATCTACAATGGGTTTTTCGTAAAGCTAACTGGGATCTGTATCACCAGCTTCTTGACTTTCCTATTGAGCAGCAATTTGAGCCTTTAAATCATCTTGCAACTTCCATCAAGAATAACATCATTAGAGCAACGGCAATTGCTATCCCTTGCACATCACATATACCGCGACGATTTCCAGTCCCCTGGTGGACATTGGATTGTGCAGATGTTATTCATGAATGGGAAAGGACACAAAGGAAATTCTTACATCAACCTACAGATGTTAACGTAATTCATTTCATGAAGTTGAGAGCTAATGCCAGGTGCATTATCCATTACAGTTAAGAGAAAGTCTTGGACTTTGTTTATTTCAACCATCGCAATTTCCACTCGTTTCCCAAGTTCACCTATTTAGTTTTACTTTGGATTTTGTAAATGCATATAATTATTGTTTTAACTACTGTGATACCTTCTGTAAAAGTGGTATTCATAACGGATAACTATCAATATAATCTCTAGCACATATGACACTTATGGTGTCGAAATACCCTTAAAATGTTATAAAAATAAAGGCTGGAGAATGATAGGGAATGTGAATGTTTTTCTGGGAATAAGAAAATTTGCCTTGCTGTATAGTGTCCGTATCATTGTTGACAGTCGGGGATGGCAGAACTTTCGTACACATTTTCAAAACTACTGGAGTTAAAATCATAATACAGTTTTATAACTAAGTCTTGCACGTATCTAACCATCTGAAATATTTCGTTAAGTATAAGAAAAAAGGCTCTTCATAAAATTTTATTTACCTCTGAGTTATAGTATAACAAGTCCCAAGTCCAGAGAAGTGACACTAAGCCAGTATGTTACTGTATTAAGTGTATTTCAGTTGACTTTTTAAAGTAAAATAGTGAGAATATGAAAAGGGAAACATTGATATTTTGGTAGGCCAAATTTAACTGATGCATCAATATTGGGGATTCAACACACATTTGGGCCAATGTGGTACGATTATGTTGTGTTAAAAACTGTGAAATGCTATATTTTAAATTTTGTTTGGTTAATTTTGAAAATAATTGTGTTAACTGATAATGGTGTACTTATTTTTAGGTGATAATGGTGGTGTAATTGTAACAGATATGGATCTGATCGAAAAGTCAAACCTTAACAGACAGTTCCTTTTTCGACAATGGGATGTTCAGAAGCCAAAATCTGCTACTGCTGCTGTAGCTGTAAGACAGATGAACCCTGACCTCAATATTATTGCTCACGAGAACAAGATGGGAGTCGAGACAGAGAATATGTATGATGACGAATTCTTTGAAAAACTCGATGGAGTGGCTAATGCTTTGGATAATGTTGATGCACGTGAGTTGTTTTCATTTGATAAGTTGATAATTTCAGCATGTTTTGCAAAATGAAATGTTTATGCAATTTACTAAATGTTTATTGCTTTTGCATAATCAGGTTTTATATTTCTTTTTGGAAAATCCATAAATTGTGAGATCATTGGGTTTACTCATATTATTCTGAAACAACATATGTATATGTGTGGCAAAGACCTTGTTGTTTCAGAATAATATGAGTAAACCCAATGGTCCAACAAATTATGGATTTATCAAAAAGAAATGCAAAACATTTTGCTTCAACATCAGCAACAAGATATGCTGGATAAGAAAATGTGGGACATTTTCCCGACACAAGCTTTTTCTATTTCACTGTCCTCAGAATTGAACCTTTTCAATGTATATGTATGGAGGATATTAATCTCATTATGTACACTAAAAAATATTTTGTTATACAGTATGAAGTGCCATTTTTTATTACAGTGGCTTTGCAGTGTCTAGTTCCATATGAAAATGACACTTGGGTGAGGGTGCTCATGGGAAGAAAACAAGTAGGAGAGACCAGGGCAAAATGATGATCCTAAGTTCAGAAGGTCTGGTTTGTAAACAAAATTTTAGCCAGATTCTTTAACTACAAAATTTTTTTTTTTATTTTTCATTGTATACGTTCATAGAGAAAAAAAAATCATTTTTCAGACCTATACCAAAAGATAAAGAAAGACAATTAAACAACAGTTGAATCTAAAAAAAGAGTTGTATTTAATATACTTTTCAAGGTACATATGCAGTTTTGACTCGTATAAAAAATATTTAGCCCCCTAATGGAAGAATAAAAAAATGTAGGCTCTACTACTTTTAACTTAAATTTAACATATTCTTATAAGTTCTCTCACTTCTAGAATAGGGCCTAGTAGTGTAAAGAAGTGCTAAACATATGAGAGTAATATCAAGGGAATAGTCTAAATGTTGAAGAATTTACGTTTTCTAAAGGAAATGTTCATCCATGGGTCTTAGTAAAGTCTTCATCATCTGTATCAGCACCTGCACATTGTTCGTGAGCTCACTTATTACTCCTCACCATCTGCAGATCGCATATAAGGCTCAACACTAAAAATGCATTATGGCTTGTCCTCCACATCATCATCAGAACTTGTGTTGACTATGGGTAGGCATACCTTCTTCTTTGATCTTACTCCTCCAAAACATTTCAGTGTTTTCTTCAGTTTTCTGTTATTTCCCTAGCTGTTTCGATTCCCTTCTTTCTCAATTTTTTTCGTTTCTCTTCCTCAAGGGTTTCTTGTACGGACTACTGGTCAGTATTGTGGAAACTCCTCGTTAAATAAACTGAAAATACTTTATATAAAAACAATAATAGTCTATGCTAAGGTAGCAAAGAAAAACATTCGGGGCAGAATGATCCCTCTGGGGCATAACAACCCCCTAGCCTGATCGTTTTGGCCCAAGCGTAGTATTCAGAATAAATGCGAAGCACCCAAGAGACAGCCATCTTGAGCCGATGTTACAGCCACGTTTAACGAACTACATTTCATGCGTATTTCACTGGTTGTTTCAATTTTAATTTCAGAGTTGCTATAGGTTAGATACAAAGGAAAGAAAGTTGCACTCATCTTATATCAGGACATCCAAAAACAACGTTTCCGACTATAATTCTTAACAAGAGCCAAATTGCTTAACTTTGCTTACACAAAACAGTTCCTTCCGCTACTCTGCATGTATTTCAGTTGACATCCGACAAGTGGCATCACTATCCAGTCTGTAACTGAGGGTGATTGTTTTGCCCTAGTTAGTGTTTTCAGGTTCAACATGCCTTGAAGAAAAAGAACAGAACACTCGTCTAAAGCAGAGTAACTCGGAGGCTTACCTTTTCAAGTACATCCTTTTAGACTGTTGTACCAGTAGTTAATAAATGTCAGAAATAGAATACTAAATAAATCATTCATTAAATTATAGGACCCTGATCTGCTGAGGGAAAGAACCACACTGCACGTGCAATAAACTTGAATCCAATGATGCATCATATCTTAATAACATCACTGGTTTTATTGTGAAGTTTTGAACATTTTGTTTGTATATTTTTCAAAGTTTCAGTTTGTGTCATAATCAAGACAGGACACCAGTGCTTCAGTATTACTGAAAGGTTTTATATATTTTTGCTGAAAATGTGACATATTTAGTAGTATAGCATATGTGTGTGTGTATTATAATTTATCTAAACAAATTCCGTGGAGTTTTAAGTGTAGAGCGCTATAAATTTGTGTTGAAGCTCTTGCAGAATATTACTTGTAACAGTAAATTTGCTAATGATCACATATTTAGCAACCTCAGTTTATCCATATTTAAGTATTCAAGCAGAATGGTTTCCCTCGTTAGTGTCGGGTTCATTTTTTAAATTTGTATAATTGTTGTTTCTCTACAACTAACTTTCGATACTAAACTGAATATATATAGGGTGAGTGGTGATGAAAGGTTATTGGGAGCTGGTAGCAGAGATCTGTCGGCGAGAGAAAAAACAAGTTAAATATGGGTGGGATTCATTCTGAACAGTTACGAGGCTATGACTGCTCGCAGTAGTTCATGCACCTGCATGTTTTTGAACTTTAATAACAGTGGTTGCGTGCAATGGATTTAGTTCCCTCTGTAGCACTGAGATGTTTTCTAATGCCAAATATGTTTGTATGGTGTATGTTTATGGGTTTTAAATGGCAGTGGTTTTGTGTGCGTGACTGAATATTGGTGACATTTTCCAAGTTGATGAGTTCCAAGTGTTTAACAGTACTTATCGGACTTGCAAAAGACTGTTACATTACATATTGTTCATATTGCACTTGAGTGTCTTGATTGAACAAGATGCAGCTGAAGAACTACTAAAACCCATAGATTCATAACTGTTGAAAATAAGATCCCTGTTTATCTGCCTTTTTTTTTTCCAAACATCTGCTTTAAGTTCCTAAAGTTATGACATTTTGTCACCTCTCATCCTCTATAGATATATCTTGTGTTAAAGCAGTTTGTTTTTACATATGGTATTGGCAGTTAATACAGCTTTTCTTATGTATACTAGATCTGTTTTTTTATTACCTGCTAGGCCAGTGTAAAGTCATTCGCTCCAGTAACTATTACATGATTTAAATTAATGTTCAAGTTTCTCGTGTAGTAAGTAAATTATTATTCTTACGGCTCATTACTCTGTGCGATTTGATTTAAAAGTTTGTGGTGAAAAAAAAACAACTTAATAATTTCTGTGTGTTGCACATATGCATGCTACAGATGGTTGATATTTTCATCAGTTGATCAAACCAAGAGGATATTTGCTTATTGATTTAACCCACTCATTAAAGTACTTAAAAAAATTATAAAAAGTTCTACATTCAAATGAAATATTCAGGGAGTGGTTCTACAGATTTAATTTGTAAATGTGTTTAGATTGTGATTAGGGATGTGTACATTTGCTACTAGTTACATTCTTTATTTTAAGGAATCTACATGGATAGACGTTGTGTATATTATCGTAAACCGCTGCTAGAGTCTGGAACTTTGGGGACGAAAGGAAATACTCAAGTTGTTATCCCGTTTTTGACTGAATCGTATAGTTCCTCACAAGATCCACCAGAAAAGTCCATACCAATATGCACACTGAAAAATTTTCCAAATGCAATTGAACACACATTACAGTGGGCAAGGGATATGTTTGAAGGAGTGTTCCATCAAGCTGCTGAAAATGCTTCTCAGTACATGTCTGATCCGAAATACATTGAACGTTGCCTTAAACTTCCGGGAGTACAGCCAGTAAGTAATAGAAGATACTAGATTGACTAATAAGCTAGTGGACTAAAGGACCTAGTTTGCAGAGCTGTCACTAATTTGGAATAGACTCTTGTTGGAATTTAAAAGGGCCAAGGCTGGGCACATGTAGGCTTAATAAAGGTTACTTCCAGTTCAGTGAGAGTTCTGTACTCTAAGTCTGTATACCCTAGTAATGTTTTAGTTTTTCATGATATGCGATAAAAGTTTGTATTGCACAACACTGTAATTAACATTTTTACATATCTTTCTGTCTTGGAAAAATAAAATGCGTAGATATTGTTTTTCATTGTAATGTGCATTTTTTGTAATTAGACTGTATAGATAACTTTGAAAAACAAATATTTTATAAAATTGAATAATTGACATGAACCAATTCTGAGTTAATCTGTAGTTACAATTTTGGATATTTCCTTTTTTAGTATCAAACTTTAATTTAATCAGTGTAATGTTCCCTTTCTTGTTAACAATGTGTTAAGTTTAATTGTAATTCCTATTATAATCTATAAGCTAGCCACTTTTCTTATACAAAAAGGATTAGGTCTTTTTAGTTTTCAGTTGATCTTGCTGAGGTCTGTTATCTAAAAGTGGGCCATTCATTTAAATGTTACCATTGTAGAATCTACTGACCCATTTTTATTTCAACCAAGCTGGGATTTTATCACCAACTTCAGATTTTCTGTAGACTCAGACATCATACTTTTTTATATGTAATTTAATGGAAGCTTGTGCTATATTTATACCTTGTAAAGAGTGGAATATACACATAAGCTTTTTACATAGTATTACGCAGAAGAAACAGAATCTACAAAAAGTGTTGATTGTATACTATGATGAAAGTAACTGGTAATTGTGTAAATTATTATAAATGGGAAGTTAAGGCAAGATTACTACAGAGAAAGTAATGTAACATATCATATAATAAGTATATTTATAACCATTCTGAGGTTGCACTACAATTAAAATGAAAGTGCA
>KZ872559.1:23360-36711 GCA_003456935.1 Machilis hrabei
TGAAAAAATGCGTGTATTTGTTAAACGCGAATTTTAATTCTAAACAGATTTGTTAAACGATTTCCCTTGTCGTCTCATTCAGTTTGCTATAAAAATGGCCTGAGGAAATAGATTTCACAAACGAACCGGCACCCGCAAATTTCTTTGCCAATATTAAACAGAGAGAATTCCCTTAGTGAATCGTTGAAAACAGCTATTGGCCATAAATTATCCGCCGACATAGACAGAGGAGTTTCGGATGTTCAAATGTTACCTTAATTTTCACCGGCCAACAAGACCGAACTTTTCCGAACAAAGTTCGGTTTGCAGGAAAGCTTTCCGCACCAATAACCCTTATCGTCAGAACAAGGATGCCGCTGTCGAGTGCAGAGAGACGCGTTCGGATCTCACACGATTATCTGCGCTGATGAATTGTTCAACCAACGGGTGACGCGTTTAAAGTTCGTTCGTTATGTTAGACATTGCCTGAGGATTATCTGTTTGGCCCTAAAACCAAAGTCGGTGGAACTCCAAAGTAAAAGTTTTCGGTACACAGACGTGTACGACTGAGACATANCCCCACAAATTCTGCTAATGGTTTCTCTACTGCCTGCACAGTTTCACGGGCCGCGCCGGTGCTAGAGAACAAGTGTGTCTGTGTGTATGTATATATATCTACGTGTGTGTGTGTATGTACGTTTAGAGGACTTGGAGCCAGAGAAGCTTTGCTGGATGGTGCACTTCTCCACCACCTTTTCATCCCTTTCTCTTCACCCCTACACCCTTCTCTGTGTCGAGTTGCTTTGAAATAATCACACACATAGAGAGAGAGAAGANTCTTCCTCTTGGTTGCTTCTCTCTTACCCTCGTCAGTAACGCTTAATGTATGCGTGAATGAATAGAAAGAAACTCGGCGTCCCTTCACTAAAGACCCCGAGAGTAATCCCAGGCCTGGGAACTCGTCGAGCCACAAGGCAAGGCGAGCCCTTCGCAACGTCTGCAAGACACGTAGATATCCTCCCGACGACCCACAACATTGATTTCTCTCGCGCCATGCATATTAGACCCTTCATTAAAGCAAACGTAATTACATAAAAAGAAAGACAAAAGCCNAAAGTGAGCCTATACCGAAATTCCNATTCAATGCAGCAGACACCAAACGCGCTACTATTCATGCAAGAAATAGTGAATAGACCTTATTCATTGCACAAGAAAGNCAGTACAATAGCAAGCGGCCCGTGAAGGCGGAGAGTGTTGTTCCAAGGAAGATGTGAGGCTGCTTCCAAAATCGATACTGCTTCTAACTTAAGTCATTAGCGTCTAGAGGAAGCATTCCTGAAATTCATAGCAAAGATTAGGTTGCATAAGAAATTCTGACAATGCTCGCGTTTAGACACCTTCATTAGATAAGAGGCGAAATTAATTACGAGGCAAACATAGCTGGATATTAATGGCATTAGTTTCAAACCAAATTATTTTGGTAATAAGAAGTGTACGCCTGTTAATCGATGTCACACAATACATGACCCCAGATCTTTAAACTGAAAATATGAAACAGTAACTTACAAATTACTCCTATGCCATTGGTTTATTCGTGTCCCTAACTAACAAAAGGGAAGGGCAAAGGTTCATGTTGTATTACCAGTTTTCAATATCTAAAAACATTTTAACAACCTAAACATTGAAACTATGTCTATCACTATTTTTGTTGTCTGTACATGATTTTATAGCCTGCATAAAATTATTTCATACATAAGAAAGAATTTGTATAATACTATAGAGCTCTGCGCAAGCCCAGCAGAAAGGCTCTCAAGTGAAGAACCTAGCAGTGAGACGTTTAGCACCTGAGCAAGGTAATCGATTGACGTGTCGTGACAGCGGGGAAGGCAGTATTGTCCGTTACTGTACTTTTATGACCATTTGTGGATCAGATGGTAGCAACATACCTACAACTTTGATTTCTTTTATAATACAGTCTTGCATGAAACACATTTTAGTGCTCTTTAATTACAAAGGTTGGCAATTATTCTTATAACTAGCGAAATATATGAGAAGGTTTGGCATTATTGTCGAAAGAATAAAAAAATACTTGTATCACCTGATAGACCTAATAAGGAAAAACGTGTCCTGGTAATACACGAATGGTTTGCTGACACGCCTACACCCTATGGGTCATTTTCGTAAAGTTAGAAATCGTCGAAATACATTCGTTTTCAATACAACCTAAGTGAAAATGTACTTACTATTTTTGCCATTAATTAATCAGAGCTTTAAAATATATAGTGGTTGTTTTCTTATTTTGTTTAAATAATAATCATTTCCTTAATATTTCTTTACTTGTCACCTAATTTTTATTTATATTTTTTTAATTTAAACTAATGCATTCGACTTTACACCTAGATGTGCCCCACTTTAAAGATTATAGAGTTTCTTCACTAAAATATTAATTCAGGAGTAAACACAAACTGTTCCGTATTTCGTTGTGTTTATGGATAATAATACCTCCTGTAGTTCAGAGCTCGCATTAAGTAAACATATTCAAGGAAACTCTGCGTGAATTCTCCTTCTTAAATCATTAATTAACGGAAGTCTACATTACCAACANATATCTTTTACCAACTTCAGGCAACTTTGGGTAAACATAATTTACATACCAAGTTTACGTGAATACATTAACGAGAAGGTAAATATTATTTTATGGTCTAAATTCAAGGAAAATTCTGACACCACAAATTTAGTAGTTCCACCTAACCACAACTCAGGTTCTTCCTATTTTTTATGTTACAAAAAAAAGTGTTGAGGTTACTATCTTAAATTAAAATTTTACGTATACATGCAAAATCAATGTGTACTATAAATACATGTCTATTTAATTTAAAACATAAAAAATGTCTGCAATAAGTAAGTGACAGTGTTTATTGCATATTTCCAAAATAAAAGTATGTTCCTTGGGATTCCAACTGAAATCTACTAGTTTTATATTACGGTACGATATATGCTAAATACGTACTCAAAAGTTTTATTTTTCAGTCAGTAATTAATGGCGTCTTCATTTTTTTATGTTTTTTACTGTAATNGCATGATAATTTTTTTGTATTATATGTACGACATTAATAGACACAAAAACGTATATACTGTATATTTTAGTACAGAGAGCTTCACAAAATGCACGGGGAATACCTTCATTCTCTTTCTTCTTCTAGTAAAGTTTGTAGGCACATTTTTAACTTTAAATGTGAACATATTGTTTATTTATGCATTGCTCTTACATGTAAAATTTGCATAAATTTTATATTAAGCTTCAATATAATCTGGTTTCAAAGTGTTGNTTATTTGACTCAAATATATTTCGGTAGTAGAAAATTAATACTATCTCTGCTTTTTATAAATGTGCACTAGACAACAAAATTGGTTTCCAAATGCCCTTTAAGCACCCACCTCATCACTGGTTCTGTTACAACACAAGGTGAGACAAATTGAAGGAGCTTTTTCTCACATCTGACCCTATATAACCAATAAAGAAAGACAACGAAAATGTGGTTTGCTGAGTACCTTACGNCCATTTCTNTTCTCTAGTNTACATACTTGCCTACNGCTTTGGACACTAAAAACAGCTTTAAATTAAGTTCGCTAAATGAATATAGGATTAGGGGCCTACTATATCGTACTTATTTTGTCTACAGCCAAACCATATACCTCACAGACAACAATAAATAATGAAACAGACTTTCTTTTAGAGATCTGCTGTATTTTAAAACGAAACTTGGTCAATTGGGCTTATTATACATATTAAGTTGTATATGTTTATTTGTTGCAATATACGGTTGGGTTTGTTATATGAATAACATATACTCTTGTCTGACCCTCATCATGAATAAACATAAAAAGCCAGTAACTTGTAGTAAATTATCCATCATCTAAATATGTTTAAAGCAATGTAATTCACGATATATTTAATTTTGTTTATATTAATGAAATATCGAAACTTAACACAATGCTTCAAGATAAAATTACCCTTTTCAGATACATTCTCCTATAGTAGTTTTTACATTTTATTCCTTTTACGACTTTAGAAAAATTAAGCCAATAAACGATCATTATTGCTAAAAAAATCCGAAACACTCAAGATAAACAACAAAATGTAAGGGCCTACTAACTTAAATAAAAAGGTCGTAGTTTTGGCCNGGAATCAAACCTTGGTCCATCTGAACTTTGTGCATGAGAAAGCAAAAAATATAAAACAAAAATCTTTTTTTCGGAAATCAAAATTAAGAGTTTATTGTTTTTTAAACTTACACTTAAGATATATGTGTGAAACGTAAGTTTATGTATTTTACAAAATAAATCAGTTTTTGTAAAATAGATTTCTTATATAGGCTATAATTTTTCATTTGTGAAATATATTGAAAATGCTATTTTATACTTAGTGCCGAAATGAATGTATTAATTGTAATTATAACTTAATACTAGCCGAATTATTTCCTTATAAACTTGNTTTCGTTATAGATGTATTTTCTATNTCAACANGGTAAAATGTAGACTTNAAAAGAAAATGCAAAGACCAAGAAAGCTCGAAGCCGTAAGACCAAGCAAAGCATCAAAGCAGTAGAACAGGTCTGCGTTGCTCGTGTTCACGCTTGCGTACAAACGCTCAACTCTAACGCGCAAAAAGTTTTCTAAACTTCAGCAATTTAACAGCGATATACATATATAAATTTTCTGTTAGACTTATTTACAAATAGCATACAATTCAGAAAATGTGTAGCTTACGATGAACGTGGTATATATATTATTTCAGACACCTTTTTAATATATATCTGAATTTAGGTGTCTCCATTTAAANATTAAGAAAATATTAATACTAATGTATTTAACACAAAACAATTAAAGTCGATACATATAATGAGTAATTAGCATTGTACTACACGTTTTACATAAAATTAGTTTTAAAGGCTCATATGTTTTCAGGAGGTTAATAATTTAATTCCCCAGATTAAAACATGGCATTTCAGTAAAAAAATTATCTGGATCATGGTACGGTTCACTACTTTTAATAAGACATTGTTAAAAATAAATGTATATTCTTCATACAGTATATAAGCGTTTTAAGAACAACATATATAGACTGTGCTGTTTGTTTGCTTGTTACATGAACAGAATTAAAAATTAAAAGTATAAAAGTATCTTATGTATTTGAATCAATTATGTATATGAAATAACTTTATTGGTCTACTGAGCAGAATATTAATCTTAAATAATTNTTCACATTGAATTAAAATAATTCTGTGTCTTTTATAATTGTACAGTATCAAAATAACTACTTCTCAGTAATGTAAAACAAGAATAAAATACCAAAAGCATAGGCCTGTTTATCGTTCGAGGCCTAAACGTGATTTTGAGGGTCTACTAATAGTAGTTATTATGTTATAAATATTTAAATGTGCCTACGTTCAGAACATTACTTTAGTTTAAAGTTTAATTTCACCTGTATTTTCTGCATTACTATATAAATCATGGAAATGGCTCTTTAATATAACTCTGAAATTATATTTTTATTTGCTTACTGTGCCTCTTCTCCACAGACAATAGCACGTAATCAATCCCAGCTCTCAACTAATAAATTAATTAGTCATACCAACATTGATAAACAAAATGTTTATACTTGTATATAACGTCTATGAGGATTGCACTCCTTAAATATATACACTCTTCAGCAAAATAAAATCTCCAAGGTAGATTTTTTGATAGGAAAATAATGACATTTAAACGTTTCTCAGTATTTTTACTGAGCTGAGTTATCCAGCCCATATTAATCTTAGGGGTCCCTATATATATCGTGTTGCTCTTAATGAACACCTCCCCATATTGTGACTTCATTGTGTCAAATAATGAACAACAACACAGGAAATACACCTGGAAAAATATATACAGTATGTTTATTAAATAGACGTTATTTAATTGTGCTCTTTAGCTGCAATGCAAATATAGTATGAAAAATATGTAATAGCATGTGCAATTTAAAGGTTGTATGGATATTCTCTAATTAAGAATCATATTAACTTAATAGTGTCATTTCACCCCGACTAATGAGAATCAGTTCTACATCCATGACCAATTGCATGTACACATACAATCATAAGATTAAACATTTAGCCATTATTATACATTAAAATTCATATTTGGTCAATTAATATGCACATAATTTCCTTATTAATCCATAGTTTGTTTATCGTCAGATATTGTTATGTTTAAGGGGAACTTCATATATTTATAACTAACACTTCTAAAGTACAGTCTAGTTAAGAGTATTGTTCTACTCAAAGTAAATTGAGCTTATTTAATGTTTAGTAAGCCCTGTTTTAGTTTCAGGATATTATGAAGAAACATTGCAAAGATGAGCATCTAGTTAGTATGTGAGTATATAATAGGCCCTACCCTTCACTATACTCATTGTAACATTATTAGGCCTATATATTTATAATTCTAAGGTTCTATACACTTGTTGTGTAGATACTGACAAAAAAATTTACACCATTTAAGGAAAGTGTTTCACTACTTCTGCATATTAAGACTAAAGTAAAAACATGCCCTATTTATTCACATGACATAATTGTAGAACACTGTCCTGTTGTACCTCTCCCTTTTTTTAGGCTAAGTCACAAAATACTTTGGGCCTACTAAAGGCGTAAGAGTAAGGGATAGGCCACAAGTAAAGAAGACAAAATGCATGGTAAANAGAATGACAACCTGACGCGTGCAAAGTTAGCCTACTTCTTGTTNACCTTTTTGTGCTCTTACATATTAGACCTGTCCTATCACCCCTAACACTACCTTTCAGAATATAACAAGAACACCTTGCAGCACACTTCTTACTTGTGGATGAATGTTTTTCGGCGCCGTCACCCTTTCAATACCAGGTAATAAAAGAAGCACTTGCCCAAAAGTGTAAAGAAACCTCTGAAGACGATAAAAAGGTTGTCAAAGGGCATGTAAAAACTGAGACGCGTGGCTACCACACCTAAGAACCGGTCTATTTACAAAACCACAAAGCAAAAAGGGTCCTTTAGAACCCGTGCTTGAATAGCCTACTACAAGTGAAACCTAAAGAAAAACTATGCAAAGAAACGACGGTCAAAACATTCTACACCATGAAAAAAGGGACCCACTTAACTGTACAATGAGCTTCACCCCTGGCTTATAAACACAAAGAAATAGGAACGTGTCAGTTTATAAACACCTTAATAGAGTCGTTGAAAAAGGCACAGGCACACACATACAAAAAAGGGAATGTTTTTGTAGGGTCTGGAAAGGAGGAAAATGATCCTTTAGTAATGTAGGCCTACTTATTTACCGTCAGTTTATTGTGCACTCAATAAAGCATGGCCTGCTTTTATGAAATCAGACACAGTGTATGTAAATAAAGAAATAACAAGGCCTAAGCCCTACTTTTAATAGGCCTACTTAAAAAAATTAATATAGTTTAATGTTTGGATTTTAAAAATGTAGTAAAATATTAACCCAAAGCTCAGTGTTATTCTAAACTAAAACGCCTGAATTTCAGAAAAAAATGCTAGGGCTAACTATGCTCTCAACAAAAACAAAAATGTAAGTCCTTAATTAAATGTATCTCTTCCAGTCTATATAAATTTATCACAGTAAAATATGTATATTTTATAGTAGGCTACATAAAGCAATAGTCAGTGCTCTAGTGACCAAGTAAAATATAGTAGGCTTATTCACTATATATTAATTTAAGTTTATCTATAATTGCCGGTGTACTAAACACCACTATAATAGTACTCAAACACAGCAAGAAACATTAAAGGGCTTGAACGTAATTGCCATCATAAATAGCATGTTTTGCTACGGTAGGCCTATGCGTTACAAAATATAACAGTCCAAAATGTATAATAAGCGAGTGACTGTTAGATCGCGGGTTAAACAAAACACTGTGAACAAAAGTAGGAGAAACATTTACACGATTTATAATTGCGCCATTAAAACACATTTTTATCTACATTAATACATTTATTTTGGCATTTGTTATTATAAAATCGGTGGACTGTTCAGAAGTTTCCTAGATGTGTGTAGGCCTATTCGCTCTTCTGAACTACTTTCGTTAATTTTTAATTACATCTTTATTAATAGTATATGATGTATAAAATCACTTAATTGAGTCTATTTATGTCCGTGTGAAAACACTGTCCACTGGCGTTAGAAACACCNTTAAATATTGTCCCGAATAGTCCATTCTGTGCGTAGCGTTATCGTCGATTTCACTGAACAACTTGATGTTTTAAAACATAAACAAATTAAATAAACACACACAAAACTAAACAAAAGAGAACACAATAAAAATAAACGGTATAAGTGAAGAAAAAAACTTAAATTTAGGAAAAATGTTGAAAAATAAGCGATAGATTGAAAAATGAGAAATAAAAATAGAAGGAGAAGCTGTGTAAAAAGAAATGAGCTACCAAGGCACCTTCCACATCGGTGGCGAAAAGAATCGNTTCTACCAAAAAATGTCGATGTGACAGGTGGGCTGGTACCTGTGTTGGCCGCTACTGCCCTATGGCGCCTCAGTCCCATGGCGTCTGCGCAATCGTGGTGCGGGTGCACTTTTCCCGCGATGTCTTCCTTTCTCAGTGAAAGACTGCTGAGGGGCAGCCAGCGAGCCATCTCGTCTTGCTACGAGGATTCATTTGCATTGCTAATAGCCAGTCCACCATTGCAGTTTCCCCCTCTCAACCCCCTGACCACCCTGCTAAAAAGTTTGCCAACATGGCGGCCAGTGCGCGAATGGACGGCGCAACAATCGCGATAGGCGTGGCCTTTGCGAAGATGGACACATGCATTTACAAAGTCCCACAAAATAGACGGCTTGAGAAATAAACCTTTTACCCTAGACAGAAAAGTCCAAAGAAGAGGTAGGTGCAGAGAAATCGCCCCCAAAGCCCACACCACGAATTATCAAAGTAAGTACGATTGATTTTTGCCAACAGAGTACAAACCGCGCATGCTGTTTTACCGCAAACGGAAAAGTGCGCCAGATTTTCCTTCATTCATGCTCACTGAAACTTTTTTGCGCATGCTTTACTTTCACAAAAATGTAACCACGATAGATAATATTACACTGGGTCACACGGTATTCTTGGTAGTGCTGTAGGCTTCTCTGACAGTTAAGCATCCGCGTGCATGTAGTCAAATTACCAAACACATTATTCTAATTTGGGAATAAAATGTTGATATAATTCCTCAAAACATGTGATCTGAATCATTCATTTGAATACCGTATGAGTTTTCGCCATACTTTGTCGCATATTAAATAGAAACACGTATTTTTTATTTTTTTTTGCCACTGGATGCACAAGATTATATTTAAACCTACAACTTAAAAATATAGAGCTATGTACAGAGATAAACAAAAATACGATTTATAGCACATAATTTTCGATCTGAGATACGTAACTAAAATTGATTATAATTAGTTTCTTTTTTTCTGTTACTCTGACTGATTCTGTATTGGTATTACTATCAGGCCATATTTAGGCCTATTTATACTAATTGCTTACTTTTATATTTTGATCTATTTGATTTGTTTGTAACGATATCAACAAAGAAATCAAATCTGATTGATTAGTATATAGACATCTTGNGTGTGGGTGTGCCATGTCAGTTACTCTCCGGNCGCAGGTTTCGAAATGGCCGAGCTGCTTTCAATCGTAGCCCCTCCTAAACCATCCCAAATGTTTCTCAGTTGACACCAGTTCTAACAAGCCTAGAGAAATGTGGCATTATTAATACATCATTTCTCTTCAAATAATTAGTAGGTTATATGGAAAATATGCACTAATTTAAGTTACACGTGATGAACCTACAAACCCCGTCAAAATCCAATCCAAAATCAACGTACGTAACTAAAAACAATATACAAAAGTCCCAATATAAGTTGACTTAGGCCTACAAATCATAATTTATTTAAATTAAATAAATATTAATATTACCTAAAGAAATTTCANATACGCAATGTGTATTTAGCCTATTAGACTGTGTGTGATTTAACCTCAAAAATATTTCATTAAATTATGGTAATTAAAAATCTGTGCATCCATGGTACGGTACAATATATTTTAATTTTGTAAAGGAATACAATTTTCAAACGTGTAACACACCAGATTTGTACTGACCACTGAGAGGTGATTCACATAGGCCTAATTCCCGTGATTATATTCAATACCACCATAGCACTCAATATTTTTAGGCCTAACATGGTGTATTTTTATTCTTTTTTTAAACGTTTTTATCTGTATGCACTACAAATTACATATATTACTCATTATAATTATTTTAGAATTTTACACGGTGGGCAATCGNACACGGTTACTTTGAAATTGCATTACTGACATCTGGTACACATATGGTAATTAGTTTTTTGTTCTGTGTCATAACTGAAATGGGCATAGCTTAAAAGTTCACGTTTTTCTTAAATATATGTTTATTTCATTACATTCTATGCAGAAGAATGGATAAAGCTATACACAAAATAAAATATATAAAAATATATATTTCGCTGACAATGTTACCTAAGCGATATATTTTTCATTTTGACCTTAAGAACTGAACAGTTTACTGTAAATGTCGAGTGAGTATTAACATAATCTACACATATTGAGAAAATGTGTCTAAATAAATACTATATTTGAAGAAAATTCTAACACAATTACGAATTATAATTTTAATAGTATTATATACCACTATTAACTACTACGAAATATGCTATGACATTTGCAAGTAAATGGATCGACTACTATAAATATTAAATACGATTTGAACTCCTAATAATATTACAAGGTCAATAAGAGAAAAATACACAATTCTGAACTCATCTGATATTATTAATAGTTTTAATTAAGAATTTAACCCTTACAGACCCACATTTGGGACAGCATAATCTAGATACTTTATGATATCTCAACATACTGTAACATAAGGCTTGTTTCTTTGATACAAACCAATAGGGTAGAGTGCTCGCCTTATGATCGGGAGGTCCAGGGTTCAAATCTAAGGTCTAACTCCTAACCTTGAGTATAAAGGATTATCCTGAGAGTCTGCTTGTGAAGCGCTCCACACTAACAGGCATCTCCGGGATGAACGTTACAACTGGGGTTCCACCGGTATGTGTTCGATGTAAAGAAAAAAATAATATTAAAAAAAGCACCACTGGCTATGTGTTGAGTAATTGGCAAAATTCGATCGTGCTGAAGCGTCGTTACGACTCCAGTGGAGTCTCAATTAGAACAAAACAGTCAGATCCCTGGGACCATAAACTAAAAATAATGAAAAATAGTAATACTTAGTACAACTGAATTTTTATGATAAATTTATCATCAAAGAGTTGGTTAGGCCTTTTAAGNTGAATATCTTCCCTTCCCTTCTATGCTCGTGTATGATATAAACCAAATATAAATCGAAGACACTTACCTATAGCCACGAAACAGTAATAGTGTTTTATTTAATTTTCAAAGTTAATTTTGGGTGAGGAGACTACACGTAGCTGTTAAAAAAATAATGTATAATTCTGCAGACCCTGAGCTCAAACCATACAAGGACATGGNTGATATTTTTTTTAACAGAACTGAGACTGATACCGTTGTCCCCAGATGAAAATCTGAGACGTGAGCTCATTATGTATTGCTTCCGAGGTCAGGTAATGAAACTGTATTTGAAAAAGCTATGGGGCTAGTAGAGAATTGAGAATTATCAGTTCCTAAGAAATATCGTAAAACTGATTTTACTCGTGTAATTATTAAATTCAGTTTCTTCCTGCCTTATTGTTTTGAATTAATCTTATACATCTCTACAACGCTTTTCAAAAGAAGGACCAGTTTAACAGGTATACCCCGTTTAACAATAGGTAGACTGACTGGGTATGTGTGCCGTCTTGATAAAGAGTGCATTTGGTTGCCTTAATTCAAACACATTTTAGGTACAGCATGCCTCAGAAATTTGTGTAGGCCTATTGTGAAGTAAGAGACGTTTAGTTTCATACCGTGCACCAAAAGCCGTGGCNTGTACTGTACTTCACAGGCTGTGGAAAAAGTAGTACAATATTGTCCGTCTTCTTGAGGCATTCAAAGCCTTGGACAAAACATATTTAATAATGTACATAATAAATTAAAACAGTTGTCGTAATTGCCTGCCTTTTCCTGAAAAGAGTTGTTTGTAATTTATGCAATGCTGACTTCAATAAATATAATAAAATGATAATTATATAGCCTTAATTTTCCACGTCGTAAAAAGGAAGTAATAGAATAACCATGTATTTACGTTTTAATTGGGCGTGTCGCTTTGTGTTGTCAAACGAATATGTAAAATTAATTTTGAAGTAGACTTATAAAAATATATTGTCTATATTTTCTTATTTTTACTTATGAACTGCTATAAAAATTGTGTGGAATACTTAAATGACATTAGGATAGTTAACAAATGAATAGAGTAGAACTGACACACCAGTGCACACGAGCACTTTTTTGTGTATGGTTATGTACAGTTTTCAATCTGACTCGTAACTATGGAACTTAACGTTATTAGTCTACGTGACTGCAAGAAGTAACTACAGAATATAAACATCTGAATCAGATCTGAAGAAAAGAACGTCTAATACATAAACAACAACAGCAAAAAATAGTAAGCCTCGATTTTCAAATCCCCTTAAAGAGTGAAATTAAGAAAACAATAACCGTAGGTCTATGACGATAAATGAAAAGGCTAAGTGTTATACGAAAATGACAGTACTCTTTTATTTATCTCCTCCTCCCCCCNAAAAAAATATTTCCAGGAAGAAAGATGACACTAATACAATTTTATACAACATATAGATTGGTCATGGCTGGTATAGATGTATCGTGTTAAATGTGTACCATAACAAATCATTTATTTGATAAACACGAAAACTCGCACTGTTACGTTGTAAATCTGCAACATAATTAGTTTATGTATTTTAATATATAACTAATAACATATTATCTGTATGATCAGCTTATAGTTAATTTAACGTTTAATTAATTACTAAGACAATAGGCATTTAAACATTTGTTTAATGTTGAAGTGATTTATTGGGACGTAAATCATATTGCGAAACACAAAACGAAATTACACTTGTCAAATAATTGGTACTTGTATTTCAGGTTATAGATAGAATGGTAAAGTTATATAACATACAATTAACAACTTGATCTAATTTATCCTGTTTGTTGGCAGCCAGTAATATGTATTCGAATTGCATATTGTTAGGTAAGAGGGGAGAGTTGACCTGCTTGGGGGAGTAGGTAGAGTGCCTGACTCCTGTCCCAAAGGTTGTGGGTTCGAA
>KZ872570.1:21244-33995 GCA_003456935.1 Machilis hrabei
AATCGGGAAGTGCTCGAAATTTGAGTTGCAAGATTCCACCCGGAACGACAGACAAACAAGAAAGTGAGTTAATAAAAACGTTTTAATATATAGGTGAAATCACGTGCTCAAATGCTTGTAATAGCCCTAAATAATCGTACTAACTTCTAGATAGCCTATATCATAATAAACCCTTAAGACGTAAAATTATTAGAGTTTCCCCTGTTTGGGAATTTTTCCATTCCAGTTTTCACCTACCCATCCTTTTCTGTGTGGATATTCACATTTGGAATAATGAGCTAGCTGTAGGCTACTACAAAACTCAAATATTTTGGGTAGATATTTGTATCCCCATCATTTAATTATATATGCTGTTTCAGGAGTATACTCAGTATACTGATCCAGAAGCTGTTGAGCTGAAAGAAGACTTGGAATCTGATTTGTGTACTTTGTGGGACACAACAACAGAACCAGATGTTGCAGCATTCTTGATGAACAACCACATTTTGGACATTGTTGAAACTATTATACTGGCTACATCATCTCCACGACTGATGGTGAGTCTGCTGTTGAGTAATCAGTAGGTTAAAAAGACACAGTAAGTAAATCAGAAATGAGTTCAGTAATCATGTCACAAACTTTGTTAAAACTATAAGGGGCCCCTTAATGAGAAGGAAGCCCATTGGCTTCATGTGTCAGATGAAAGTATTGTAGACATCTTAACCTTTAATAATTTCTTTTAAAGTCAAAAGTGTCAGCAAATATTCCTTTACACAACAATCAGCAAACACCATTTTCACAAAAGTTGTGCAGTCCCCTGCATCAGTTGATTGATCCGGTTGTAATTAAAAGCAAATGCGAGATTCTAAATCACTTTTAAAATGATACAGCACATTTTGTGACATTAACCTAGCTTCTTGAAAAGTGAATGTTGTAAAGGCAGCTTTTATATAGGCTATATATATATATATTTATTTTATCTTCTGCATAGTNTTCAATCAAGTCACAATATCAAAATTGGTGCTTAAGTGTCACTTAATTGTATAGTAGGTGCTTCAAAAGAATTAATGTCTAATTTTATGTGTAGGCTAAAACAAAATAATTTTTTTTTAATGTAACAACAATTTGCAAAATAAAAAAAGCTTTTTATTTTTGTTTTGTTTTTGTAGGAGATAATCGTGGGTATAATGGGAAACTTGTGTTGTCAGTCTGCTGTTCGTGAAGCCCTCACTCACCGGGAGGGGTTGGTGTCAACGCTTCTTCAGCTCCTGAATATGCCAGACACGCTTACGTTGGTACAGCTGGTTCGGTTGTTGCGGTGTTGTTTGTCAGACTTGCAGAATAATTGTGAATCACACTTACGGCTATTTTGGATTCAGCAATTGAAGGACAAGTGTGCAGATGTCCGTTCAAATTTGGCATTTATTTTGAACAGTTCTGTAAGCAGTAAGTATCGCATTATTGTTAAACGAGGTTCTCTACCTTATTACTAATTTTGAAGCATAATCTTCAATAATAAAATCAAAACTAAATTGAGTTACGGTATTTGCCGTTAAAAAGATATGATAGAGCTATAATTAAAATGTTATTTTTAGCAAACATAGCTGATGATACATGATTTACATTCTACCAACACCATTTGGGTCATTTCATGATAATGAACTATGCTTATTTTGAAAAGTGAGATGAATAGATATCCTAAAAATGTAGATGAAGAACTTTCACAACACCTGACCTTGTGTTGTGTGGGAAACAAACCCACACCTTGTAGAACAGCCGGTTGATTAACCTACCACTCTAATGCAATTGGCTTGCCATTACAAATTTTTTTCAATGCTTTTGTCCATTCCAGTATTTTCATTACAACATTTTTAATTTCCAATAAACGTGTTAGCCAGTACTGCACTGTAAAAACCATTAGATCATATTTCATTAGGTAACTGTTCAGTGTCTGATTTACAGTATTCTAGGCTATTCCGACTTGCGTAAACTTTTACTGGCGTTAAGGTTTACTGAACGTAAACATTAAATAAGTTGGGAACTTCTGCGTTTTGGAAGCAGCCAGAGATTTTTGTGTTTGGTCGTTCAGAATCGGAATCAGCATCATATTCTAAAGAATGTCTTTTCATATCATTAAAAAAACATAAAGTATATTTTTATACTTGGCAACTCCGTGCTCCATAAGGCCTGTACTGCCAAGACATGTTGGAACGCACTACAGTAATATTTCAGTCTGACAACCACCATGTAATTGTACTAGAACAACAGTTTACGAGAAAATGTTCACTTTTTACCCAATGTCATGTGCTCCATATCTCTGACCTGGGTGCCGACCTGTCTGGTCTTGCTCTAGTTCGGGGGGTTGTGGGTTCGAATCTCGTGTAAGGCATTGAGGTTTGTGATTGTCTATTCATCTTCATTAATCACAGTAAGCATTGTTCATCATCCCAAAATGACCCATCAGGTGTCAATGGGATGTAGAACACCACATACGATCATCATCATCATCATCATCTGACCTCAGTGTATAGCACCAAGGGGCACTTGTGGGTGTACACCATATAATTGCCAGGGCTGTGACAGAGTTTTTGGTGTATGTAGTTCTACATCTATGTTTAAAACATTAATTGTGAATGCATTTTTGTTCCATTTTCATTGCAGAACCGCTCGTGTTCAGTACTTGTTCTCTGTTGGACACAATGCTGTATATTGAAGTTCCTGGGGATGACGTCTACCTCAGCAAGTTATACGCTTGTTCAGGTAAAGCAGTTAATGAAATACAAAGCAGCTGACCTGTGTGTGAACTGTGTAGGCTTTGAATTGTGTGAAATTTAATCAATAAATATAGGGAGTGCTTTCATAAAATCTGTATATTTTTATTCAAAATTGATAAAATATTTATTTTCTAAGCTACTTCCCAAGCAAGAATGCACACGTCGTAACTCCTCGCACACTTTTTGGAAGTACTGTTGGTAATATACGAGGGCTATTTTTTTTTCAACCTCCGATGGGGCATAGAATAAAGACGAGTGTGAATAACAAAATTGTTTTATTACTAGAAGTTAAGTACACTCTAACCTACTTTTCGACATAAACACACCGAAGATTGATGCATTTGTCATACCGGTGGACGAGTTTTCCAACACCCTCTTCATAGAAGGTTGCCGCCAGCCCGTTCAGATAGGTCTCAACAGCGTCTTCAAGCTCTTCGTTGGTTGCTTGTGGATTTTATGGAGCCGGGGACTACGCTCACTGCAGCTGTGTATTGTCAGACATTACGTCGACTGCAGATAGCCAATCAGAACAAAAGAAGAGGCATGCTGTTTTCTGGAGTTGTTTTGACAGTGCTGCCTTAACCCAACAGCTTCTTGCGCAATTTCGATGGGAAGTTTTTGATCACCCGCCGTACAGACCAGACCTGGCGCCGAGTGACTTTAATCTTTTTGGAGAGTTGAAGACATGTCTGGCAGGACAGCGCTTCCGCGCCAACGAAGAGCTTGAAGATGCTGTTTAAGACGTATCTGAATGGGCTGGTGGCAAACTTCTATTAAAAGGGTGTTGGAAAACTCGTTCACCGGTATGACAAATGCATCAATCTTCGGGGTGATTATGTCGAAAAGTAGGTTAGAATGTACTTAACTTCTGGTAATAAAACAATTTTGTTATTCACACTTGTCTTTATTTTATGCCCCATCGGAGGTTGAAAAAAAATAGCCCTCGTATATATGTATATTTTTTAATCTCCTTGGCTAAGTGTTATGTAGCAACATGCTGCTTTTCAATCATGACTCATGTTAAATCTGCCAGATGAACAAAACACATATTCAAAACAATTGAAATTAATATTAAAAACAAGCTGTTGTGCAGGGCGTATTCACAAAAACACAGCTATTTGTTCCCACCACTCCGTATATATTCAAGTTGCCTAGTTGTGCATTCTGTGGCAGTCGTAATGCCATTTTTACTGAAATCTTCCTAAAATAGAGGCTGATGGTATGTGAACTTTACACTAATACAAATTATACAGTTTTCTGTTTTGGGAATGTGTCATTTGTTTATATAAAATGGTAGTCAAAGCGAGATTGAAGTGTTTCGTCTTTCCCTTATCATGTGTTTTATTTTAAGTCGAGTGTAGAACTTATTATTAATCAAATGTCAAAGAATGTAACATGTTGTTGTTTTTCAGGTTTAATAAGTGGAATTGTTGAAGCTTTAAAGCAAATTCCTCAAGGAGAGACTGATGGCTTTGAGTCCTTGGAAGAGCATAGGGAGACAATAGAACACAGCATCTCAGCATTGTACAGTTTCGTTTATCACCAAGAAGGTGTTGAAGCTCTAAGTAAGTGTGAACCAAGAATGTTGCAGTTGTGCAGTTGTTCAAATCTTATATTTTTTAGTAGGAGAAAAAAATGCCACTAAAATTAATTTTCAGATGCAGATGCAAACTTTGAATAGCATTAAAAACTAACTATTGTCAATCGGAAAGCTGGTCACATGCGAGGTGCATTCAAAAAGTACCCAGAATTTTTATACAGAACTTTATTGAATGAAAAAGTACTTTTGTACCTCAAACTTTCTCCATCAATCTGCCCAAGCTTTGAAACATCTTTTAAAATCGTCTGTTTTTAGTGTATATAAGCCTACCATGGTGTTTTGTCTGATACCATCCAATGTAGCAAAACTATTTACCCCGAAGGACCATTTTCTGTATAATAGTTATCTGTTCACTTTTGGCACTAGTGTTGCTTTTGCCTTGCGTAAGTTGCTTCACATAAAAAAAAGGGAACAGTCAGAAGTTCCATGATGAAATGTAGGGAGAGGCTACAGCATGATTGTGATTTTCTTCATTATCAAAATCTACTGAACAATCGCTATGACTAGACATTTTGCCAACACACTTAACATATGTCAACAGGCAAACAACTGGGACACAGGAGTTAAGCAGTCGAGCCGATTCTTACTTGACGTGCGTGCAAGCGCACCAAGGTCGATGTCAGTGCTCTACAAAATATTACGGCCAAATATTGCAAATCATTTTAATTCTAGTGTGTAATTTAGGGATCTTTTTCAGTTTAATAAAAACATTATAAATTAGCTGTAGTATTTTTGTGTGTGGCCTCTTAACTTTCAAGTGACAGCACTGTAACTCTTGTCACTGTTGTTGTTCCCATGCATGCCCTGGAATTTTATTTATTAATTATTTTTATAACATTTTTTTTTCACTCTGTTCATCCATTGTGTAAAAAATAAAGAAACAAAGTTTGCACATAAAAAGTAAACAAAGGTGTGGTAAAATTAGACTTTCCTCAAACGTTGGTCACAAAATGGCAGAATTTAGTCACAGACTGTGTCCAAAATGTATGTAGTTCTGTACTCTTGAGAACAAAGTCTTACTTATGGAAATTGTAACTTAAACATTCCTTCTTTTTCTTTTTAGGTGCATGTGCTGAAGCAATATGTGAACAAGCGGTTCAGACATTGACACCGTACTGCACGAAAGAGAGATTAAAAAGACTGTCCGAAAACGAACGAGACATGCTCGTGTCCATAGTGACTGTGTTGGAAGTTTTGCTCGGTTCTAATTTCAGCAGTAAAGCCTTTTCGGTTGTGTTAACGCTCATGTGTGAAATGATAAACGTCAAAAACTATTCGGACAATGATAAAAGCACGGACGACATAGACGGCTGTGAAACCGATGAGTACAGTGTGATAGAAGTGGACTTGACAAGCTTAGAAGAGTGTTTCAAAGAATACTTGACGTCAGTTGTTAATAAAAGAAAGGACAATCTCAAGCCAGTGCTACAGACGCTGGATGAATGTCACGTTACAGAAATCCAGTGTTTGTTTAACATCCTCAGGGAAGTCAATCCAGAAACATTAAAATGTTTGAGTGATGTTGTCGGAGCCAGTGAAGGCACAAGTAGCTTTAACAGGCTGGTAGAAATATTGAACGATGGCACTCCTTCGAGGTGATTGTTAAAGTTTTCAAACGCTATACAATTTTGTACTTTTTATTTATCAACGTATTGTAATGACAAAATGAAATTTAAAAGTGTGTTGTTTTCTAAATAATGCGTATACCTAAACTATGAAATATTTTTATCTGTAACGTACTGAAGCTTTCTGATAGCAGTCGTGTATGGAGTTGGCTGAGAATACAGATTTTGTACAGTATGACATTGCAGCAAATAACGTGAACCGTTTTTAGGCTGTTCGCACATGTGATGTTCTTTTGTAAATTCCATTGTTCGAAGCATTAAGGTCAACACAAGAACACCAATGACGTTTTGTCTCAAAGATTCTTCAAATAATATTGGAATATCTAGTTCGGTACTAGGTACTGCAAATTGTATAGGGTATCTCATAAATACATGACCTAGCTTATAACTTTGTTATTGCCAGATATTCAAAGAAAATGTGTCTTGCATGGATTAAAAAATAGATAAAAGCTACTAAAGTTCATCGTCTCTACCGGCATCAATTTAATATTTTTTTAAATAAGAATTTATTATTTTAACTGAAATAAAATGTATTAGCTTTGTAATAATACTGAGTAGGTACATACTTTGCAGTAAAACAGAGTGTTAATAAATTGATAACCAGAGTGTAGGATCGTAGCTCACGCTTTACACATTTTTGTGGGTATAGCATGAAGGGTGCTGCATGAATTATGAGCTGTCATTCCTACTTGCTGTACATAAAAGTGGATATTTTTAAATACTTTTCCATATTTAAGCATATGATTAACTTTTTGAAAATACATTTATAAACATTTTGTGTCAATGTAATGTAAATATTTGAGAATCTACAGTCTTGAGTATCATTCTTTTAATTGTGTTTTTGTGCAGGGTATGTACGATTTGGTATTATTGGAAACGTGATACGATTTTTTGTTAGATAAAATGTGAAAACATTACTTAAAAAAAAGCAAGTTGATGTCGTTTCTAGTATAACAAGAAGATCTGTTGTAGTAGAGTAAGCATTTTGTATTGTTTAATTTTTGTAATACCATATATCTGTTAACACGGAAGTTTAAGCTTGGCCAGATATTTGCAACTGCATGCATAAAGAAGTTTACTGTGCAGTTTTTAATGCATTGCTACTGGCTTCAACAGAAGCATAAATTAAGTATTGGTTGGTCAGCCAATAAAAAAAGGCGATTAGTAAAAAAATATATAGATTTTTTTTTTACAAAAACTTGTGTAGTTTGCCCTGGAATTGAGGCCCTTATCGGAGCTTTTGCATCCTCTCGTCATACAAGGTCAGCGACTATAATTTGTTTTTTCCACATCAAAAACTTCCTTACCTTGTGGAACTTCGTGGATGACAATGAGCTCAAATCAATGGTGGAGAACTGTCAAGCTCACTTGCTGCAGCTTTGTATGACAAGGGAATACAGAATGTATGATATGTGCCTTAATTCCAGGGGGGGGGGAGTTATTACGTAGAAAAGTAAACTAAAGNAAGCCCCTAATACAAGGGTAAGTAGATATTTATTGGTAATGTAGTTGTAATTTTTTCTGCTGGCAGCACCATCAAATGCTGCTAGGCACGGTTTCCATATCAACACTTCTGCCCAGGTTTGAAGTTTCGAGATCACTTCTGTTGTCACTGACGTGGCGTTAATCATGGCCACCCCGCTTTCCATTTATAACAAAGAAGAGCAGCGTTCAGTGATCTGGTTTTTGTGGTCTGAAGGTGTTTCAGGGGCCAAAATCTATCGAAGACTTTCAGCACAATACGGGAACAGTGTTTTGCCAAAACGGAATGTCTATAATTGGATTGAAAGTTAAAAAATGGTCGCACAAGTGTTACGCATGAAGGAGGAGCCGGATGCCCGTCCACAACCGACTTCTTCATGCGTAACACTTGTGCGACCATTTTTCAACTTTTCAATCCAGTTGTAGACATTCCGTTTTGGCAAAACACTGTTCCCATACTGTGCTGAAAGTCTTCGATGTATTTTGGCCCATGTAACATCTTCAGACCACAATAAACAGACATCTGAACGCTGCTCTTCTTTGGTGCAAACGGAAAGTGGGGTGGCCATGATTAACGTCATGTCAGTGACAACAGAAGTGATCTAGAAACTTTAAACCTGGGCAGAAGTGTTGATATGGAAACCGTGAATAGCGCTGCGCGCGCATTCGACAGTGCTGCCAACAAGAAAAGAAATACAAGTACATTGCCAATAAGTATTGACTTACCTCGTAGTTTAATTTTGGCTATATACATTTTTTTTTCATTATTATTATTATTATTTTTTATTGACTGCTTGGCCCTTACTGAAAGACCTTATATTTGATTATAATTGTGCATGAACACAAATAGTTTTTATTACCTATTACTTTTTTTTTATCTGGTTCAGTAATGTGTATAAAGTAGATCTAATCAGGTACTGTTGTTCATTTTCATTTATATATATAAAGCACAAGCACAATATTGAGAGATGAAGTGGGTGACAAATCAATAACATGTTAACTGAATAACCAAAACACTGGGTTGAGGTGATATTACTACACTCCTGTTGTTTTCATCTTGTCTGAACAGAAGAAAAAGAAAGCAATACAAGCTATACTCAAAGAATGTGTTTCATTTAAAATCATTCCTTAATAATTGCCACTTATTATAATGTGAAAGGTTTAGGTGTGAACCTTAAACGACATTGACAATTTTCTTTTAAATTGTATTTCACTATTTTATAAGTTTTAGGGCGGTCAATGTTTCTTGTTTATATGTGTTATAGAGGGTGAGTGGTGGACAAAAAGTCGTAACTGTAGGAGCAGATGTCTGTTGAGTTTAAAAAAATAAAAGCCACGTAAACATGGGTCCCATTCCGAACAGTTATAGAACTATAACTGGTTTAGTTCTAAGACATGGATAAGGAGAAGAAGCAGACACGTTTATTCTTAAATTTATATCACACGTTTACAGTAGTAAGTATTCAAACATGCCATGCTCGGTGTCAATACATAATACAGTTTGTCTGTGAATCGTTGGCTGAACGGGTCAACTAGCGTCAAGCACGTTAAATTGAGCTGCAACAGTAACATGTCAGTCAGTCAGCTGTCTGTGAATTGCAAAAGTAGCTTTCTGTATTTGTTATTGCGGAGTGCTGCAACATCCAAAATGCAATTTAGTAATGGCATGTTTTAACCTATCTCCTGTGGACCAGTCCACCCGATATACAATAATATAAGTGGTTTAGATCTGGGTGTTCAATCAATGTTTTTGTGTTCTCCATCCCTGTGACAGATCCATCAGACAGGGGTGAATTACTGGGAGCAGTCATAGCTCCATAACCGTGCAGAATCAAACCCATATTATAGGGCTTCGTGTACTCGGAGATATATCTGTTATAAGCTTTTAAAGTTATAACCTTTCTCACAACTCACCCTGTGTATTATCTTTGATTATACTATTTACTGCTGATGGATATCTGTGTAAAGAAGACACCGATACTCTCCGGGGTACAATCATTGTTCTTGCGCTATAGATAATAACCGACGCAAACTCGAGTTAGCTACCCTTGATTGCAAAGTTAACTACCAGAGTGATCGTGGTTCTCTGGCTAAGTTGCAAACTTAGCAACGGCCAAGTGTTTGGGACGCTAACTTCGAGTGTTGTCAATTTCCACTTTATTACCCTAAAACGCTCATGAAATTGGTTGCAAAGGGAGATAACGACACCTCGAAGCTAGCGTTCTCTCCCTTTGCAACCAATTTCATGAGCTTTTTAGGGTATTGAAGTGGAAATTGACAATTAGTTGGTTAAGTACATTAAATGCACCGTCAGGAATTTGCCTACCTTTAATTAGAATGCCATACTTAATTTTTTTAAGTTTCGTGTTTAGGCTTCATCCTTTTTTTAACAGAGATTGTTTAATGTAAACTATAATGGACCCAATGAATTTACAATAAATTGTATTTTTATATCGAAAAATTCCCTAAGTGTATCGTTCATTAGTAGCATCATATTAACAAAAAAATAATGCCACTACGCCTTATGTATGTATGTTTAACACATATAGTCGTTGCCTCTTAAAACCCTTGAAAGCACGCATAGCTAGAAAGTTAGTACTGAAAAACATAGGATATTACACAACAGTAACAAAAGCATACATTAAATTGCAGGCAAAGATGCCATCAAGGATTGTTTACATACACACTCTTTGAATGTCAGGAAATACAAATGAAAATGCAGTGTTCTTACTGGCCAGTTTCCTGTAGCGTCGTAAGGGATGCCTTTATAGTACTTAAGGACAGTTGTTGAGATTGCGACCCTCGTTCTAAGGCCAGCCGCTAAATAGCACCAGAACCACGATCGCATTTCAAGTTAAGACTGGCGCATACAAGCGACCCTCGGCGTTCATAAGCACCTGGCCTCCATCTATTGTGACAGATCCATGATCCTGCTCCAGGAGTTACTAGACACTATTTGAAGGTGGTACGATAAGTGGAAATTGAAACTAAATCTTGAAGAACAAGGGAAACTTCCTATGAATAAGGTCTAAGTGGAATTTGTTAAATGTAGGCAACAAATATATTATCATGATCTTTTTTTAGAATACTCAAGTGAACTACATTGTTGTATAAGCATTCACTGTACACAGAGATATCCCTAGCAAGTTGAGCAGATTGCATACGACTAGTATTATTCACACTTCTGTTTTAGGACATTAAGATAGAATGGATATTGTGGTGAAGATGTTACACCACTGAAAGAAAAGCATCATGAATATAAGATATATTAGGGAAATTTATGTGTAGCAAATAACAGCTAAATGTGGATGACAACAGC
The DNA here is from genome assembly GCA_003456935.1 of Machilis hrabei. Classification (NCBI taxonomy): domain Eukaryota; kingdom Metazoa; phylum Arthropoda; class Insecta; order Archaeognatha; family Machilidae; genus Machilis; species Machilis hrabei. The sequence goes on from KZ872570.1 coordinate 32,024, forward strand.
AGGAGCAATTGTGAAAATATTTTTTTGGAGATAAGTTATAGATGCACACATAGTTATTGTCCATTTTTTCTGACAGTTTTAAAAATGGATTTGTGCAAATTTACGGGCATAGTTTTTGATGTCTCATTCTGCCAATTATCTTTTCGGTCATTGATGTAAATAGTCAAGACCTTGCTAGTTTAAACACAGTTATGAAATAGTTAAGACCTTGTTCTGATTCTAGGTAGCTGAAAAAGTACACTTTTTTTCTTTTTTTTATAAGCAACTCAGGAAAACCTGTAATGAAAAACCACACGGTGGGTGCCAAAAGTAAACATAGAACTACGAANAAAGCAAGTNTTTATGAACCTTNGTTTTGAAGGTTTGANGATTGTATGTATCNGGNAAAACAGTTGATGGTAGTGTGTTCCAGAGTTTGGAAACTCGAGGGAAAAAAGTAGAGTTGTAGTAGGCCGTTCTGTGGGTAAAAAGCTTGACCGTGTAAGGTTGACCCGAGGCACTTTGCCTAGTGGTACGAACATACAGTTGCGTGCAAAAGTTTCGGGCCAAACCGTTTTTAATAATTAATTGATGTATGATGAAAATTCACAAAACAAAATATATGGAAAAACAAACGTATTTTACTATAAAAATATATAGTTCTTCATTTTCTTACAACTAATTACAATTGATTATAACAAAAGTAATTCTTTGTCTGTGTTCAAAAGTATCGGGCCAACTTCCTAGAATGGCTTTAAAGTAATGATTTACTAACGTTTGTTTACATTTATTGTTTGGTATCAAAGTAAATAGATCCAGTATCAGTCCTGTCGTATCAACATGCCGAAACGTACGCTGTTACCGATACGTAAACTCGTTGTGAAATACCACGAGGAAGGACAAGTTTGGTGTGAAATAGCCGAGCTTTTATCGATTGGAAAAACTACCGTTAACAGCATAATTAAACGATGGAAGGCAACAAATACCTTACAAGACAAACGTAGTTCTGGAAGGCCGAGAAAAACCACTAATCGTGTTGATAAAATCATCAAAAGAAGAGTAGTGGTGGACCTAAAAAAAGAATGCTGCAGTTATAGCACGTGAATTAACCCTTTTAGTGCCAGGATCGCTCTCAGCGACGCTTGATTTACGGGTCTAGAAATGCCAGAGTCGCTGAGAGCAACGCTAGGTATTTTCAAGCCAGATTTGGTGTTTTGTTTGAAAAACTCACTACAGCACTTCATAAGCTCTTTGAGATATCGATATATGATGTTAATTTGTCTGCTGGTTGTCACAGTCATTGTCAGAAATAACACTATCGATACTCTTTGTTTACAAGTGAACTGAAGAGGTTGTGTATTTGGTAACGTGCATAAATATTCTTATTTTTGTCGGTATATAGCCTAAGTCGGGTGAATATTTTTGCAAAAGTGGAAAGTGTGTGTTAGTGTTCTACACATTATACAGTAAGTTATAGGTTTTTTTTTGTTTACGTAAAGGTTGTAGAAGTAAAATAATTTGCTACCAGGAGACCCGAGTTCTGCAAGTTATAATGGCGTCTTCAAGATCAAGAGAACTGACTGATGACGAAATAGCATATATGTTGTTGAATTTAGATGATTCTACTGACTATGAAAATGTGGATGATGATGATGAATATGTGATTGATGAAGTTATTGATGTGTATCAAAACATATGTCACAAGAGGCCGAAATATGTAAGTTACACACAATTGAAAAACATATTCATGCATGTAATATAGGCCTATTTAGTGTGACATCAAATTTAAATTCAATAAGTTTTAAAGTAATTATCAAGATAAATTGTTGGTTTATGTGCTCAATTTCATCAGAAAAGGCCACAGAATTCATTTTTATAAGTTTTAAAAACAACACAACATTCAAGAAAGGTTTTGTAGAGTGAAATTGAACAAAAGAAATATTATAAATTTTAATTACATATAATATATATTTTTTATGTGAATTCTTTACAA
>KZ872573.1:0-11421 GCA_003456935.1 Machilis hrabei
CCAGGGTCTCTTTTTCCACAGGGATATATTTCGCAAGGACTGATATTCTACAGAACTGTTTGTCCAAAAAAGTGACTGTTTTTCCACAGGAATGTATTTCACAGGTCTGTTTTTCTGCAGAGCCAAATATACGAGTATAACCACAATACTATCGTTTAAGTTCAGCTAGCATTAGTTCACTCGTCTGCCGCGAGTGGTATGAATGACAGCGAGAGGTATAATTAACAGCGAATGGTTCGAGGTTAGGATAGGCTTGGTTGTGGAGTTGAAGGAAGCAGTTCAGGATTTGGTGTAGCGTGAGTTTGATGTGCGTAGGCCCAAAGAAAATATAGAAAAATGTATCGATATCGGAAAATATCGAAACAATACAATATCAAGATCGAAAAAATATCGATATCGAAAAATGACATCGAAATTTAAAAAAATAATCAAAAATGTGTCCCAACCAGAGTTGAACAGAGCTCTAATGATGGAAAAAACTTGGAAAAAATTATGAAAAAGAATATATATTTCTAATAAACTTGGAAACAAATGTTTTGGAAAAAAAATAATAAAAAATTCCAACCATACTTGAACAGAGCTCTGATGATGACATCAGACAAACATCGAAATATTTTAAAAAAAATTACGAAAACAAAATTTAAAAACAAATCTAAAAAACTTTTTTCAACAAAAAAATAATAAAAAAATGTTTCGGGGTTTTGCTTAAATATGGACAAATTTTCAAAAACAAAATCGAAAAAATTAGGTTATGACGTTATCGGGAGTGAGAGGCCGCCGAACTGCTACTTTTCCCTTTACTAATATCGAAATCGAAAAAAATATTCTTAACCCTAGTTGAACAGAGCTCCAATGATGGCGTTGGAAAAATATAGAAAAAAACAATCGAAAAAATGTTGAAAACAAATATTTGAAAAATAATCGAAAAAAAATCCTTAAGAGTCGGCTTTATTTCAAGCGTGAGAAGTCAATATTTTAGTTACATATTTGGTCACTATAACCAAACAGACTGAAATTAAAAAAGTCAATATTTTAGTTACATATTTGGTCACTATAACCAAACAGATTGAAATTAAAAAAGTAGCACACTATCTCACTTCAAACTATTTCCCTTTATATGCTGGTGCAAGATTTATTAAAAACTACAGTGTACTAAGTGCGCAATCAGTGTTCTAATGTCAATCATACGTTATTTTCATTAGAACACAGATTGCGCACTTAGTACACTATAGTTTTTAATAAATATTGCACAAGTAGGTACAGGGAAGAATTTTGAGGTTATATAGTGTGCTACTTTTTCCATTTCAGTCTTTGTTTGGTAATAGTGACCAAAAATGTAACTAAAGTTGTTTAACGTTCATTATTGATATTTTTTTCAGTATTTGCTATCATTCTCTAAAATATCGATGAAATTATCTTTATGACCTATTTCATTAATAACTGCATATCGTGGGCCTAAAAGTCGATACCGAGAGGGAAAGAAATGCCAAATTACATGAGATAACGAAACCATATACAACATTATTCATTACTAGTTTCTAAAATGATGCCAGGATTTGTGGTGAATGTGCTGACGTAAATAAATTGTTCAATTTTAGAAAACATTTTAATTTTGAGGTATCAAAGTGATACAGATTTCAAATGTTTGTTAAATAAAACTATTTGTGATCCTAGAGGTGTACAGGACTAGGCAGGGTATGCTAAAAACAGAGACATCTTAGGACTATTTATTGTTGAGAACTGGTTTCTGCTGTTAGTGAAAGGGATCAGGAATAACACCAGGGAAAACTCTTTTCTTCACGTAGTCGGTGGATGAACGGTACACAATTTTTGAGATCCTTCATTTTTAGAAGCATAATTACAAAAACACCTTGCAGACTGTCGAGAGCTGCGTAGATATTAGGCTACTTCAATATGAAAAAAAGTGCACTCAATATTAGACGAATTTGATTAATCGGTTGTAAAACGTCTGTTGTAGCTGTATTAAATACAAATGAAATTGACATTTTAAACATTTTAGTATATTTAATTAACTTATGAGATCTTCAGCACCTTCAAAAAGTTTTATGAATTAACAAAATCCAAATACTCGTTTTGTCTTTCCCTTACGCCTCAAACTTCTAAACTAGTATATAATTCTACACCATGTTGTTAACAGGATTTGTTTGTTTTCTTATAATTTATACGGTCTATAGTATTCAATGAGATCTATGGTACTCAGAATTGCAGTTCAAAACGAATGAAAAAACACGGACTTTTTATAAACTTTTAGCTAAAAATGTCCTGTATTCTGAAAAAACAAAGCGATACAATTTTGGTAACGTGTGTTTACCAAATAGAAAAGTCTCATCGGAATAAGATTCAGTTTTTACTTTTTGCCCCAATAGATATGTTTTGTTTATTTTTTGTTAATGGTCCCACGCTTCTGACTGCAATGGTCTAATAGAGACTCCCGCACTGGACATATAGCTACTGAAAAAATAAATATTTAAAAGTGTTCCATTAACAACAACCAAATTACAATTGACGGGCCCAAACATTACAGTTTTCTAACCCTAGGTAAAATCTACTGTTAGCATGGTTCTTGCAGTAAAAATGGTTCGGCTGTTTTGTCTAAAATCGAAAAAAACAGGCCAATTTAATTTGTCAACTTTGATCTTTAATAAAATTTCAAAATACAGAAGAAAATTAAACAATGTACACCAAAACAATCAGCATGTGTTTCTAAGTGATTTTTTTATTATTTTATCAGTTGGGGAAAACGTTACAGAATTGTACGCAAATTCTTGAATTCGCAAAAATTTAGGTGTTTCAAGCGCTTTCTAGGCACCTCCTCGAGTGGAGGCATTTTTTGTAACTTGAAAATTGGCTTTGAACCCTCTAAACATCTATAAAAAAACTGTGCAAGAAATTAAAATGGTGCGGCTGCCTATTTATTATAAATTTGTTGAATTAGTATGGTATGACCCTCACGCTTGTGTGCTTCTCGTTTCTCCATTTTTCGCCGAGTAATAATTTTTAGATCATCGTCAAGACTATTCTTTGATGCCTTCTTTAGTGTTCTGTAACACCACACAGGTCAATGATGGAAATAAAATGCTGCACCGGAGCAACGAGTCGAATAGGAGTTTCGTTTTATTCGCGACATGTGTTTCCCACCTGAAAATTTGGCCAGCAAACCCATATAAAATTTGGCATGGTCACTGGTTTCATTCTGTATGGTGTTATTCAGTTTACTTACTCCACCTTCAACACATCGCCTAACGGCATTTAAACACCCTACAGGTCAAATGTAAAGTATTACTTACCCTAGACTTATACTGCAAACTTTATGTACTTTTGATAAAAAGATGCCATATTCCAACTAGTATGTTTCTAAACTTGAAAAACTAAAACAGAAAACCTGGCGTGAAGGTGTAGAGCTTAATAACTGTGTTCCAAACACAAGGGAACTCCTCGTAATGTTATAGTGTAAATTAAAAATTGTGTTGATCTGGTTAAGAATACGCAGGAGTTTAAGACTGGTTACAGCTAAGTCTCGAGAACTTTATTCAAACTAATATAAAATTACGAACGGGGCAAAAGTTGAGAATGATTACCAAAAATATGATTTGTGCTTACGGTTCACGTTTTAGGTGTAAACGAGCACAAACGGGTCCATAAAAGGGAACTACACAACGCTTAGTTTACAATTACATCATGGACTATTCAAATTAGTATATTCATACCTAAAAAACTTAATTGGAACTTTGAAACCAAACCCAATTCCAACAATTTCGTTCACTCAAAGACAAATGTTCAGTAAAACCTGTAATGTAACATTTTATTCGAAGGATGGAAAAGCTCAGATTTTACATTTGTGAAACGCTAAACAAGATAAGAACCAGTTCTTAATATATAAATGTAGAAATAAACATTATAGGCCCGACGTAGAAGGATTTTTTTTTATGATAAGCAACTCACGAAAGGGTATAACCTGTAATGCAAAAGCACCGTGAATGCCAAAAGTAAACATAGAACTACGAAGAAAGCAAGTATTTATGAACCTTTGTTTTGAAGGTTTGAAGATTGTATGTATCTGGTCGAATCCATTCAAACACGAGGGTAGGAGCATCAAACGCTCGTAAAGTTATAAACTAATGTTTAGGAGAATAGTGTCACACATTGAATAGGTAATTCCCGAAACATGTAATTAAGCTCTCTAATTACCTGTTTGTACTAAACAATATTATAAACACATGTATTACAACAACAAAAATATATAACTTTAGCGTTGATTTCAATTAAATAGGTTTAATCAAGAACATAAACATCTCAAATCGTCTGAAAAAAGAAGAGTGTATCACATGTTTTACTGAATTTTGTTCAATTTCAATCAGAAAAACTATTCTAGGAAATTCTTTTCTATTTCACTAACAGTGTCAGCTAATTTTGATTTTAATTCACGATCAAACGAGCGATCTGCTACTACATGGTTCTTCTACACTTCTGTGCGTTTCGACAGATGTGTTTCCTCTGGAAATCTCCAAGACATCAATCACTTTTACAATGCCTAGGAAGTCAAGCTAGTCAAGAACTGCGTGCCTAGGTGGCGTTCGGTCTGTTGTTATGGATTATGAGATGGCCGCTATTCGGTCACTAAAATCTTTGTTCGTGTGTGCTGCACTGGCAAACGCACCACTAGATACAACTGACAACACCTGGTTATGCATCCAGGAACACACCTGACCATGAAAAACTCCTCAGGTTCTACGACTACCTCGTTGAACAAGCCGGTCCCGGTAGCCTAGTGGTTAGCCACTTATCCTTGCCCGCCACAGGTCCCAGGTTCGATTCCTGGCAAGGGCTGGGTGTTAGTCACTGTTAAAAAAAAAACGTGGTCATCATCACCTTTAAAAAGAGTGTGTGCTGGATATGTGTAAACCGGCTCCAATGACCCACGTGTAGTCGAGTAGCCGTAAAACCGCACATCATCACATCGTTGAACAAATGGCTTGAATACCAGATAATTCTAAAAGACGTATGGGACTGTTCCAACCGTTAGTGAAGCCTTACAAAAGAGTGTAAAAATTAAAATCCACAGAAGTCCATTAAAACGATGGCCTGTATTCAGAAACTACAGCAGAAACAGCCATTCTATGCCTAACTAACAAGGAGAAGATACAGAAACGTAAGTCTGACAAATGTAAATATTCTATGTAAGAATTAACGGTTTCTATTGGGAGATAAAAATTGAACAAGGATAAAAAAGGAAAGAAAATAAAAAAAGTTACAAGGTTATTCAAACCTAAGAACAGAAATACATGGGGGACCAAAAGAGACTACCACGACGCGGTGTTCCCTGGAAACGAAAAACTAGTGGACTTAATTCTGCACACTTTCGGTTAGTTTCTACATTTAACCATGTAACATTAAATACGTACTTGCTGAAAATAAATAACTGACTTATTTAATTTGTTTATCGATTCATATTCTTTAAAGGTGTTTGCACCACTCTAATGTCACTTGTATGCCGCTAGATGGCAAAACATTTATAATAGGTGGCACAACTCAGACCACTATCGAATTCCAAAGTAAGAATTCTCAAGTTTCATCACCTATATATTAAGAACTGTTACGTCAATCTTAATTTTATTCCCACTAATTTTTTTCAGATTTTATGTGGATTTTAGGAATTGACAAAAACTATTTTCAGCGTTTTCTTTTTTCTCGAAATGTTATTTATTCCAAACCACGTAAAACTACCACCTTTTGAGGCCCTCTCGTACGGATCACCAAATTTAAGACCCTGTAGAATGACAACGAATGGTTAGAGGTCAATCAAATTGTAATACCAAACTGCAAATATGGCGGCGATTGTATGACGAAAACTTCAAATCATTTTCTTGAGAATTAGAAAAGTTCTTGTACAAAACGTTATTTAGCGTTTTAACGGCTGAAGGAAGGTCGGACAAAGACACGCTTAGGATCGTTTTAAACGTGTCGATTGTGTGGTTTTGAAAATTTTAGTATGAAATGCTTAAGTAGGTGCTGTTACCTTTTATTGAATTTTGTTTGAGAGGAAAATAAATGAGACTATGTATCAGGTTCGAACCTAGAGATTTGTATTGGAATTATCGGTAAGCGCAATATTTTGGGAAGTATCATTAGTAGAAGCATTGAGTATGGTAGAAGGTTGATTTTTGCACCAAAGTTTTCACTTTCAAAACAAAATGTCATGTAATGATTTCAATCTAAGAGTCACGGGTACGAATCCAGAGGAATTGGTGCCATTTTGAGGCAGATACAATATCTCACAGCAAATGTAGCATGATTTCAAGTAGTAGTATTCGTAAAAGAATGATTATTTTAATTAGATTTTGCAAATGTTGAATAAGCATATTTTTAATTATTGGCTTACATCCCATGCTACTGAGTTTGAATTCAGGGCATATATTATATTTATGGACAGGAGCTAGATGTCAAAAACCACCAGTCATACAAAGCTAATATTAATACAAAAATTTTGTAAATGTGCAGCAGATGTATTATTTGTTATTGATTTAAATGTTAGAGTCACGGGTTCGAATCCAGATGTATAGAGGGCCAACATCTCAGATGTGTTGCAAATATATTGGTCGTTAAAGGTTGATTATTGTACCAACATTTTTAAACGTAGAGTTTATAAAATTATGAATCAGTTAGAGATTATTTAAAATTTGACTAGTGGATTCGAATCCAGACACATTTAATCGAATTAGAAGCAGCAGCGATATCACAGAAAGTGGCGAGATATTTCGAAGACTATTAGTCGTAGAAGATGTTTTTATACAAAATGTTTTCAAATACTGAGCTGGTCAATCCATTCTTAACTGACGTTTATCTCAGGGTTACGAGTTCGAATCCAGAGGTCTATATTAATTTAACGAGAAATTGCGTTATCTCTCAAAGTAATAAACATAGAAAGTCGACCCTTTCCACCAAAAGTTTTCAAATGATGAGTATTTTATTTCGATATTAAAAAAATCAATCTCATTGCCATGGCTTCGAATCCAGAGGCCCTTTATTTGATTTATAGGCAAGAGTAATATATTAAAAAGTATTGGTCGTAGAAGTTTGATTTCCATCAACAGTTTGTAAATGTTGCATACATCAATTCATTGCTATTGATAATAATANCAGAGTCACGGGTTCGAATCCATAGGCCTTTGTCCATTTGTTTAAATATAGTTATTTATGAATGTATTTTTCGTAGAAGATAGTGTTAAAAACAGAAATGTTTAAATATTGAGTACATTAAATCCATATTAATAATTTATATATAGATATATATATATATATCTGTCACGGGTTCAAATCTAGAGGCCTTTATTCAGTTTACGGGTAATATCGGTATGTCGGAAAGAGTTCCTCAGAGATGTTTTGTTTCACTGTAACATTTGACTTTTTAACAGGACTTTATAATTTTTCGAAAAATCAGTGAAAAACTTTCCTAACGTTTTCTTAAAACAGTATTTTACAATTTTCTCAACAGTTGGTATAACACTTTCCTGGGAGGTTCTTTAACACGTTTCCTCTTACTTCCCTTTACATTTTAGCTAAAGGTTTCAATAAACAATGTCTCTGGATCACTTCCTAACCTTTTTATTATCAGTTTTTCTAACAGTTTCTATAAATCAGTTAAGGGCTACAATTTTGTTTAAAAACCTTGTTGGGGAGGTCTTGAAAATAATGTGAACCATAATTATAATTAATCAGAGTTCAGCTAGCTAGTAGTTTCAACTATTATATCATCTTGAGGGTTATGCAGCCAATTAAATGTTTCTTTAATTTCGTTACAATGCACAACGAAAAGGGTATTTTTGATCTCAGGAATTAATGTTCCCTAGCTTTCCTATTCCTGTCATGTTTTCATGACTTATTTTTCCGTAAACAATGTAGCTTCCCTTTCGGCATTTCTTCACCTACACACACGCTGCGGGCAACAACACACCTTCTCCTAGAGAAAAAATGTGTCCCTTCCACTTGCCAAGTACCGAACCACGTCAAACAAAAATATGCTAATTTCAAGGAAAGAAATTTGCATATAAATGTTGTGGAACGTAACTGTACATGTACTTTGTTAATATTTGTGTCAAATGAAATATAATTAAACACAAAATCGAATGACCGACATCCCTTTTTCTAATTTTTAGTAGTGTTTGTATTCTGCTTTGATAAAAAGGACTGTAATTTTTGCAATATTAAAATGTGATATATTGAAATAGTATAATATGCATACCAAAGTAACTGTTGCAAGGAATATTTCCTCTTTGTTTTCTTTTTTTGTATACTTCATTCCAAAAAGGAGGGAAACTTTTATTATCACCATGTTTATCTTTGGCTACGCAAATGTTCACGTGGTCGCCCACCGCCAACCGGTCATTTTGCGGTAACCAATCACCATTGGGTGACTTGGGCTTTAGTATGTTTATTATTTAGGTCATTAGAGGTGTTTGAAGTTGGTGTGTGAGGGAGCGTTTCTCGAACTTATTTTTTGACTAATTTTGTGTGTAAAATGGCATCAGTGTCCAAGAAACGGATCGACTGGTCACCGCCTAAGAATAGTAAAGGTGTTACTTACTCTACGTGAGGAAGGCTAAATGTACGAAGAAATAGCTGCAAAGTTGGGTGGCGTAACTAAAATAAATGTTATATTAAACAATAACTATTAATTATTTAATTTATACATGTATCACTTTTCAGCTACAATAAGGAGATGAAGTTAGTCCTCAATGTTGCTTAAAGCAGCGTAGTCATCTGGGACTTTGAGATACAAACATTTCTAGCACTTTACTTATACGTCAACTGAACTAGCTCTTTCAGACTCTACACTTAAAATACTGAGGCCACTTTGTCTTGAGATATGGTACTACGAAAATAAAAAAAACACTAACTTTAATTTTGAAAAAAGATCGCTCAGCTACGGATGCAGTCACCGGTAAGGTCAGGAAAAGCAAAAAATCTGTGCAGATGTCTGGAATGCTTGACGCCATGTAGTTGTCTTTTAGTAACACATCGAACAGTTCCCTAATTGATGTATTGGGCAAAACAAAAATGAAACTTTGAGTTTGAAAAGCAAAATCATATACAAGTCTTGTTTGTCCTCCACTAAGAAGTGTACTGCTTTCCTATTTAAGTCTTCATCCGATGCAGCCGACAGAAATTTAGAAGTACTATAAACACATCGCTCAAATATTTCATTCTTACATACCTTGTTTGAATTTGGTTAAAATTGATATCTAATGTATTGTTGAACACAGATGTTTGGAAATATTTTTCTGAATCTGTGCCAACATATCAAAATTTGTTTTAATTTCAGGAGCTCTTCGGTCCTCAAAGTTGGTGTGAAAGAAATGGCAGACCACTTGGCTTCTTGGAAATTATTTCTATAATCAGCAGCATTTTAAATAAGAGTTGATGCCTGATAGAAGATCCAGGAGTACTTAAAAACAAACAATAATTTTCGTATTTATTTATGTTTTCAAATCATTTTCTTCAGCTTGCTCATCAACTTTTTTGGATTTCAATATAATTATAGACAGAGCCTTCACAAGGACTGAACATATATAACGTAAGTATTTCACCGAGTCAAATCTTGATGCCCAACGTGTCAGGCAATTTTTTTTTTTATCGAATGTGAAGATTGTGATAAGAGTTATACTTTGGCTGAAAAACATATGTAGCCTCTAAACAACGATGTAGGAGTTGTTTTTTGGAAACATGATGCCGCATATAAAGATATAAAGTTAGTACTGCGCAGTGAACATATTTAGCAGTACTTTGTTTTTGTTAATTTCTCGTTTTATGCCATTATACATGCCAAACATATTTGCTTTACCGTCATACCATTTTAACAACCCATTCTCTTTACTTCAATCCCTTTTAAAATATCTGTCTTTATAATCCAATAGCAGTTTGGCCCTATATTCTGAGCCATCATCCAAGCTTGGTTCAGGATCATAACCCCAAAAGATCTGTAACGTTTAGTTGATTCTATGCCCCGCCGAATTAAAACAGTCATAAACTTGGACATTTTAAAAAGAATAATCGATTTGTGATTTTGTTCCAGTGGTCTAGTGATAAAGCGTCAAACTTATTTTGTCCCACTCCAAGACACATATTTCTAGTTCTGCACGCAAAACATGAAATGACAATAAAACAGAAAAGCAGTTCTTTGAAGAAAAAACATCGAACGATGTAATATTAGAAACTGAAAATAACATTACTTAGCTCTTAGTCTGTGTGTTCGTTTGCTGCTGCTTCTTATTTATTAAATGTTTTCTCTGTACTGTTATTCTAATACTCATTACCGAGCGATCATTTTTCTTTTAATGTTTTCTTTTGCAGTAGTCTGTTATTTTTTTTTACTACCACGTACACTGCCATGTTAGTGTTTTTTAAATGATAAATTGAAAATCAGTTTGACAGATCACCAAAAGCAAAATCTTTAAACATTTAGAGTGGCAGTAGAAATGGTAGCCTTACACAACACTCCCTTTTCAATAGATGAAACAAGTATGGCAACTGCTGCATGGAGGGTGACAATCATATTGTTGGGTCCTGAATTTGGTGTATCATAGACATGTTCATGAAAATGGTCCCAAAAGAAATAATCTAGAAGGTTCAGGTCTGGAGACCGAGGAGACCATGGGGTTATGATTATCTGCATCCGATTAATCTTTCTGGAAATTGGTCGTCGAATAGTTCACGCACGTGCTGTGCGAAGTGAGAAGGACCTTCGTATTGAAACCACATCCTTTATCTGTGGCCAGTGGTACGTTTTGCATCAGAAAAGGGAGTATGATTCGTTGAGAAATACGTAATAGGATGCACCACTGAGACGTCTAGGCAGAAGATAAGAGCCAATGTTGAAAATACCTAGAAGACCTCACCAAATACTTACTGCCAAATGTGATAATTTTCAACGATCTGTGCGAATCGTGATTCATCCGTGAATAGCATTCTCTGGATTGTCTCGCTCTTGATTTGTAACCACATGCAAGCTGCAGGATACGTAATAGGATGCACCAGTGAGACGTCTAGGCAGAAGATAAGAGCCAATAGTAGTATAAGAAATGGGACTTTGGCAGTCTCTTAATCCTCCGAAACTCCTCCCAGAGGATTGCGCAACCTCCCTCTCAATCCTCTCAGAGGATTGCGTAACCTCCCACTCACTCCTCTCAGAGGACGATTGCGTAACCACTCACGCCAGCCTGGCGCCGCCTCTCAGCCGGTTACGTAACCTCCACCAACATCTTGTATCCTCTCCTCTTGACCCACCCTCTCCTGAATATTCCTCTCTCATCATGACCCACCCTCTCCTGAATATTCCTCTCTTCTCATGACCTACCCTCTCCTGAATATTCCTCTCTTCTCCTGACCCACCCTCTCAATAATATT